>CAKOAT010168488.1:41208-96142 GCA_932364175.1 Eruca vesicaria subsp. sativa
GGGGGGGGGGGGGGGGGGGGGGGGAAGTGGGTGCGTATACGAGTATTCGTATACTCCCATATTTCAAAATATTCGCTTTGCACTCTAGATTTTTGAAACATTTAAATAAAGACAAAGTTATAATATTACAAAATCTCTCCTTTATCAAAAAACATAACCCGAAAAAAACTCGAATTTTGAAAACTTTTGGAAATTATTTCCGCAGTAAGTTATAAAAAAAACACTTGGCCATTTCGACCAAAAACTTTTATCAATATTTCGAAAACAATCGGCGAGACGTCACCTAAAGTCTTAGAGGAATATTCACAAGTCCATTCGCGACTATAAAGTCACAAACGGTCGTCGATTGGCCCCGCCGAGCAACACTGCCATCTTAAACTAACGCATACGACCCACTGGTCCTTATACATCCGACTAGGATAAAATAGTGCGCTATAAAAGAAATCCAAAATTTTGGTCAGCACCTTCGGGGATGCTCGATTTCAACCAAACAAGTCATGCCGAGAACCTATCGCAGACTTTAAATCGGTACGAAATCAGGTTAAAATCGCAACATGCAAAACGAAAGGTGACTATTCATCGCAAAGCCTACCCCCGACTACAGGAAATTTGGTAATTTTCCAACTTTTTCTAGGGCACCTGATGAGTATAAGTAAGGTTTCGCAACCAAGGGGACGTCTCACACCATAAAATTTGACAAGATGCAAGCACCTACTATCTTTGGGAAACACAACAAGAGAGGCTCAAACTACAGAGATCACCATGGCAAAGCAACAAGTGCAACATTCAACCAGCCAAAGATCACCACCTCTCGCCTACCATCGATCGACACAACAACCAGCACATTGATCGATTCTTACCCTCCAACTTTTACTTTGACTAAAGAATATTATCTTGATGAGTTTCTAAAGCCAGATGAATTTGGTGTAATTAGAGACCCAGAAGGTAATGCACGAGCCTTGGATGGGAGGATTCTACAAGTGTCAAAAGAAGATATATCAGACATCCTTCAGCTGGCCAATGGACCAGAAAATCTCTTTCAGCAACAGCTAGGTGTAATGCAGCAACAATCGACCGACACAGTCCCACCACCATCGATCGCCAAGGGTACTCACCCGTCAATCGACAAAACGCAACGTGTATCGATCGACCTCAACAAAAATTATGAACCGATTTGGGAACAAGAGCTTTATACCAAAGATGAGATCAACGAGATGATTGGTTGCATGAGTGATTGTCAAAAGGAAGAATGGGTAAGCTTACCAACAATCAGGATACAACATATGTGGTTTTGCAACCACACGGATGAAAGAGATGGAGGCAGAATTAGATCGTCTGAAGACACAGCGTTAGCAATCGATCGAATGCCATTAAGGACGCATCAATTGACATAAACAACAAACCAGCACAGGACGAGCAGTTGATAGATCAGATAGCTACACACAACATACTTGGATACCAGGATTGACGCGATACATCATCTCCTCACCAACAACGTCAACTAGTTAAGCATGAGGATTGAGGTTTTACAACAAGATTTGGATAAAATCCTCAAGGAGAAGCATGAGAAAAGCAAATCAATCGATTCGGACGCTATGAAATCGATCAATGCTAAGCTTTTGGACATCGAGAACCAGACGAAGACTTGCACATATGAGCATGATCAGTACATGTCTCCGTTCATGCAATACTTACACATCTTGGATGGCCGAATGACTGCTTTGGAACAAGAGGTCACCACCATTCAGATGCAGCTCGATTTCAACCTACCACCCTCATCATCAATCGACAAACGCAGAAGCAAATTGATCGATGTGAAGAAGCTACCAGAGCAGAAATTCTATACCAGAGCAGAAGTTGACCATATCATTACAAGGATCTACAAAGCTCTGAACACCACCAAGGATAGGCTTGACAAGAGATGTGATGACATATTCTTCCCCTTCAACAACATCAGTAGTGGACTACATTCAAGAACATATTGGTTGCAGAAGGAAGTCTGGACAATTCAGAAAAGACTCGCTTTTCAACCTGAAGATGCAGCATCGACCGACATGAAAAGGTCCCATTGATCGATGATGTTCCACCTGGAAGAGCAGGTCACATCAGATTTAACTAGGGAGACATCAGGAGAACTGACAGAACATGTTTATGATAGGGTTCAATGGAACAGCATCAACATTGAGAGTCTTTAAGAGAGACTCCACCGGAACATTGCAGACACAATAATAAAGATGGATGCAAGATGGGCCAGAAGTGATGAAGCCACAAAAAGTTTCATGGCTACTTGGTTCAGCATCAACAGAGAAGTTGTGGAGACTTGTTTTCCAACAAGTAGCTCCTTTTCCACACAATAGCTCATCCAGCGCCCACAGTTAAGCTAAATGACTATAACAAAGCGTTGAGTGGGAGGCAATCCACTATTAGGTAATTTTTATTTTGGTTTTCTTTTCATTTATTGATTCTTTTTCGTTTTTCATTTTTGTAGGTTTTCAAAAGAAAAAAAAGATCCAAGGAGAAACGAATATCCATCTCATCGACCGACGCATGAAAGTCGATATCGGTCGACATACATCCACCTGCAACGATTGATGTACTCTCATTCACATCGATCAATTATTTAGTCCGGTCATGTTCATCTTTCTTCCTTGTTACATTGAGTACTTATGATTTATTTTCTTTCTTCATAACTTTGGTTTTCTTTACACTAGGACAGTGTAATTTAAGTCTGGGGGGAGGTTTACTGATGTTTTAATTGCTTTGAGTCTGATAAAAATTTGTTTTCAAAACTATTTTTATTAAGCTCAAGAAAAGGGATAATGATCGTATTTGATTTATACTTGTTACCTAACCCCTTTTTCGCACCATTCTAGATTTTATGATTACAAATAGTACTAAAGATGCTAAAGTGGATCAACCAATCAGTTATTCACACTTGCTTAGATTGTTTGAAGGAACCAAAACTACTACCTCCAACACTAAACTTGACACAACTGCTTGTCTTGGAGCTTGGTATACATGAGATCAGATTCTTCAAACAAGTCTGGAAGGTAAAACCTTGTGTAGACTTATCACCTTTTCTCTCTCTATTTTCGACCCTAGATAGTTAATTAGATTTACATTATGCAAAAAAAATTTCGAAAATAGTACTGAGTTTATTAGGTTTTTCGTTAGGAGGAATCAAAACAGGACTTGGTGGCTACAACTATTAAGGCTTGCTTCAATAATGATTCCAATAAAAGAATTCGAATGGGACTTAGTGGCTACAACCATTAAGGCTCACTTCGTATGAATTCTTGGATATAGGTCAAAAAGAAGTGATCAGGACTTGGTGGCAAAGACCATTAACGTTTGTTTCATGGAAGCCTGTCCAATCTTGATCAATAATCTTGCCTTAGAAGCAGATTTTGACTCAAGAGAAAACTTAGAAAGGAGAAAAGATAGGAGCTAACTTTTACCTGCAGATCCATATACTTCTTTGAGATTATTTGCATCATGTGATCGATACTCCCAAGGTAAAGCCTGCACTTTTATTTTATGTTAAGAAATGAGGTTAGTTGAGGGGAATGTCAGATAGTATTTGCTAAGTTGTTCGGTCGATGAATCTGGTTGCGAAGCTAGGACATGGCATAATGAACTTATGTGATTAGAATTTCTTAGATGTGGATTGTAGTATTATAGAGGTTATGATTTCAAAGTTTTAAATTTGTGAGTCCCTATTGTTTCAAACCTCTTTTAGAGAGACTACCTGTTTGTTTTACTTGAAGACAAGTAAAATTATAAGTCTGGGGAGTTGATATACCATGAATTCGACCTGTTTTTAGTCATGGTATATTGGTGTTTTTACTACTATTATTATAGAAGCTTTTAAGCATATTTATAAATTCAGGAGTATTTTGGAAGAAAGTGATATTTTTGGAGCATTTTAGAGAGAATTGGAAGAATCATTCGATTTGGATCGACCACGAGGTCGACACGGAGCAACTCAAGTCGATTGACATGCACCTTGCATGATCGATCGATTATCAAGACACAGAGGTCACTTCGCGAAACAAGTTGACTTGAACCCCGAACATCACCAAATGACGATTTTACCCCTGACGAGTTTTAACCTAAGTTTATATACTCTACCAAAGTGTTACAGGCAAGAGAGAGAGTTTTATTGTATTCTTTTCACAGAAAAGTTTTAGGGTTTAGTTTATAGAGAAGATCATCAGAGATATTTGTGATTGGAACTCCAGTATTGTATATCTACATATCAATAATATGCAGTTTTATTTATCTATTTGTGTTATGAATTGCTTAGCTATGTCTGAGTAGTCCACTTGTTAGGATTAGGGTTTAAATAGGTTAGAGGGATTAACCCCAACTATAGGATTGCTTGTTGTGGTATTCATTAAAAGGATGTTCTTAATCTCATGTTCTAGCCTTGCTAACTTGAAACCTGAAACTTGGATTACTTAGGTTCGATCAGAGACATTTAAGCAATTTTGATAATCTTGAACACATCCTCATTAAACTAGGATTGCTAGAAATACAGCAACAATTTGATCTAAGAATCTTTTGTGAGTCTTTGTTAACTCGCGTGTAACGCTTGACCGGACTCATCGATCGATATTCCAACAGGAAATCGGTCGAGGATGAGTACAGTGTATCGATTGATATTCCAATAGAATCATCGATCGACACTTTCAGTAATGACCTTCCCATCATTAGGCTTATTTATTCAAATGAGAGTTTAATAAATTTGTTGATTAAGATAGTTAATGCTCTTTAATACCATGCAAAGAACTGAACAGCTCATATAGGATTATAATCCCAATGCTTGAATAAAAACCCTAAGTCTAACACTTTCCATTTTAATCCTAAGAACATTTATTCCATTCTCGATTAAGTAATTGTCTTGCTTAATTGAAATATATCTTGTTTACTTGTTTATTACTTTTACTATTTATATTCACCTAGGTTATTGATTGATTAGATTTAATAGGTTCCATAGCTCCTTGTGGATTCGGTCGCTGAGTACTGCAATAGATCTCTTATTTGAGAGAGTAAGTTGCTCCTTAGAATAAACATTTGAGCAAGCATCAACGTCTTTTACGAGATTTTTTTTCATCTAGAAGATATCCCTTTGATACTTATGATAAAACCTTCTCGATTTATTACTCCAGATGGATATGTTTGGAACCATAAAAAAATCAGGAGGGTATTCAATTAAAACCAGTTATGACCTACTCCAATCGATTAAGAGAAGTCTCACATATGAAGAGGTTATAGAACCAAGTATCACGGGTCTTCAAAGCCACATGTAGAAGATAAAAGCTCCAAATAAGATAAAATATTTCTTATGGCAAGCTATATATATATATATATATATATATATATATATATATATACAATTAATCAGGTTTGGATATCCCAACTTACTCAGAACAAAAATGGATCGATCATTCTATATTTTGGTTTAGTTTCGTTTGAGTTCCTTATTCAGATTTTGGGTTCGGAGAAATACTCATGCATAAATTCTATACCTATTGACTATGATTTGTCATCCTTAAAAAAAAAAGAGACATACTATTAAAATATGATTAGAATAAAAATTATGAATTATTAAATTATTTGATAAATTATTGGACCATATAATAAAAAAATGAAAGGCTTCGAAAATTTTAAAATAAACTAGATAATCCTTTTCTAGTTTATTTTCATAAAATAATATTTAATAGAAAAATGATCCAAAACTTTTTTATTAAAATGGAAAATATTCACTTATATCTTTGAGTTGATTAGTGTAGATTTAGGATTTAGAATTAAGGGATGGAGTTTTGGGATTAAGAATAGCCGTTGAAAGATTTGCATTTTGTTTTAGTTTATTCATCTAATATCGATTTGAAAAGATGTACTATTTGACGGGTTAGATGTATTTGTCCAGTCGAAGCGCAAAGCAGTGGATTGTGACCCAATATTTGAAATTCAAAAAGCTTGAAAAAGGAATAAGGAAGAGCTGATCCGGTAACGGACGGAAATTCCAAATCTATTGTCATTCATCATCTCTCTCTCTCTTCTTCACATCGACCGACCTTTAACATCTTTCAACGGTTATTTTTTCTCTCCTTTTCTACAGAAACTTCGATCCTAGGGTTTCAAATTGTTCCTCTATTTCGAAAATCTACAACGGCAATCTGATCGATCTCCTTCCTATCTACTAGCAACAGATTAAACCTCAAATTGATCAGCTCTGGAGAGTATACAAGAAATCTCTAGTTCCAGGCAAGCGTTCTCTCTCATTGATTAATTTCAAATCGATTCTACATACAGTAGTTTGTGTGTACTTCTTGAATTGGCATGTATTGGAATCGTTAGCGAATCTCCAGTTTCCTTTTCGGAAATGACATAGAAGTTAGGGTTTCCTTTACAGGCAGAAGAAGCATTTCGAAATGGCAAAAGATCCGATTCTTCAAGTAGAGACGACATGTGGATCTCTCCTATGCGAACTTCAGGTGGGAGATTTATAAAAGAAAAAAGAGACTAATTAATATCATTATTATCTGTATTGAAATCTTGTTTCGATATTTCTTAAAAAAAAAAAAACAGATTATTTGGGATGAAGTTGGAGAAACAGAAAATGATAGAGATAAAATGCTGCTTGAGCTTGAACGTGAATGCTTGGAAGTTTACAGAAGAAAAGTTGACCAAGCTAATCGATGCAGAGCTCAGCTAAGACAAGCTATTGCTGATGCTGAAGCAGAATTAGCTTCCATCTGTTCTTCAATGGGGGAGCGTCCTGTGCATATTAGACAGGTGAGTGTGTATACGATAGTGTTGCTTTTGTTGAGCAAGGTTTTTACCCTTTTTTTTTTTTTTTTTTTTGTATCTGTTAAGTCTGATCAAAGCGTTGGGAGCTTGAAACAAGAGCTTGGGACGATTCTTCCTGAATTGGAAGAGATGCAAAAGAGGAAATCCGAGAGAAGAAACCAGTTCCTTCTCGTCCTGGAAGAAATAGAGAATATTACTAATGATATCAAAGGTCAAGGAGAACATGTTCTCTCCAAACCACTCATCGATGAAACTGATTTGTCTATGAGAAAGCTTGAGGAGTTACACTGCCATCTCCAAGCACTACAGAAGGAGAAGGTGAAATTTCACTTCAACTTGCCTTCTTTTTATGTTTATTTACTTTCCTATTGCTGTTTCCTTCAGAGTGATCGAGTGGAGACGATTCGGAAGCACCTTTGTACTCTATATTCTCATTGTTCAGTACTTGGGATGGACTTCAATGAGGTTGTTAGTCAAGTGAATCCCACATTAACTGATCCGGAGGGACCAAGAAGCTTAAGTGATCACACAATTGACAACTTGGATGCTGCAGTTCAAAAGCTGAGGGAAGTTAAGATTCAGAGAATGCAGAAGGTAAATGATACAATTGCTTTAGCGATTTATCAAGATTTTGTCTTTGATATTGTCACTCATAGTTGCTTATTGAAATCTTATGAAGCTTCAAGATCTAGCAACAACCATGTTAGAGCTCTGGAATTTGATGGATACACCCATTGAAGAGCAGCAAGAGTATCAGCATATTACCTGCAATATAGCTGCATCAGAACATGAAATAACTCAAGCCAATAGTCTCTCTGAAGACTTCATCAAATACGTAAGCTGTTGCAAAACAATTTCATGGTTCCACTATGATCAAGCTTAAAAGCTAAATAAATATTTTTCTGTCCATGTCTCTAAACCTTAACATGAGTTCCACTGCCATATACAGGTTGAAGCAGAAGTTGTTCGATTGGACGAGGTAAAGGCAAGCAAAATGAAAGAACTTGTTATGAAGAAGAGATCAGAGCTAGAAGAGATATGCAGAAAAACCCACATGTTACCAGTTTCAGATAGTGCTATGGATCAGACTATAGTAGCCATAGAATCTGGTACTGTGGATGCCACATTGGTCCTGGAGCATCTTGAGCAACATATATCTAAGGTCAAAGAGGAAGCATTAAGTAGAAAAGAGTTACTTGAAAAGGTCGAGAAATGGTTATCTGCCTGCGATGAAGAAAGCTGGCTTGAAGAATACAACAGGGTTAGAGTCGCAATCACATAAACCCTTTTCAAGTTTTCCAAGCAAAAAAACTCGTTACATTTTCTGATTTTCCGTTTATTTGTCCATTCTATAGGACGATAACAGATACAATGCTGGACGAGGAGCTCATCTTACTCTCAAGCGTGCTGAGAAAGCTCGTAATCTTATTAACAAACTTCCAGGTAAGTTACTCTTTGTTAATCAATTTAAATCACAAATGCTTATGCTCTGAATAGAATATGATGGCAATTGTCTTTTCATTTCATTCATCCAGTAATGGTAGAAGCATTGGCTTCGAAGACAATAGTTTGGGAACAAGAGAAGGGAACTGAATTTCTCTATGATGGTGTATGACTTCTCCATAAATTTCTCAGTTGACCAATTATTTATACTCATCGCTGACCATTTGTAATTCTCTGTTTCTGTGTCTAGATCCGTCTTTTGTCCATGCTTGAGGAGTATAACTTACTGAGGCAAGAAAGAGAAGAAGAACACCGACGCCAACGGGTATGTACTTTACTTTGTTTCCACAGAAACTTTTGGCAATACTATCTTCTTAAACTATCTCCATGTTTTCTACATATTAAAGGATCAAAAGAAGCTCCAAGGACAGCTCATAGCAGAACAAGAGGCGCTTTACGGGTCAAAACCGAGCCCATCAAAACCCCTTGGTGGCAAAAAGGCTCCAAGAATATCAACGGGTGGTGCAGCAGCAACCAATCGAAGACTCTCCTTAGGAGCAGGGATGCATCAGACTCCTAAACCTAACAAGAAAGTAGATCAACGCCAAACCGATGGAGCTTTATCAACTGGTAATTTTTAATAAACTGTAACTAATGAATCATCGTTGTGTTGAGTAGTTCTAGTTTCTCTGAATGAATTCTTTTGTTCTCCTGCAGGAAGAAGAGGGCTTGATGTTGCTGGAACTCCCTCGAGGAAACAGTCAATAAATCCTTGTGAACCCTTACAGTCTCCACTAGTTCGCAAACCATTCTCACCCATCTCGACTACGGTGGTTGCATCAAAGGCCAACATAGCAACGCCACAGCAGCTTGTTCCAAATTCAGTGAACGAGATATCGTCATTTGCAACTCCGGTCAAGAGCAACAACTTTATCAAGAATTTGGAAGAAGAGAAAAAGATGATAACGATGATGACGCAAACACCAAAGAATGTAGCAGCGATGATTCCGGTCCCATCTACACCAGCAACAATCTCTGTCCCGATGCAAACTGCACCAACACCACTTAACAACAACAACAATGCAAGATTTCTCCCTGAAAAAACTGAAGATGTTGAGTACTCGTTTGAGGAACGGAGACTTGCCTTCATGCTACAATCTGAGTCTTTGATCCACGTCTGATTTCACTGCTCTTAATAGATTGTGGTTTGGTTTGTAAAAAGGTCAATTATATGATTGGCTTTTTGTGATCGGTTTTACATGTCTATGGATTCTTGGAGATTAACAAGAAAAATCGTTTAGAGTCAAAAGAGTTTTGACATCCTAAATTGTTTCTTAGTAGCCATCCTAAATTGTTTGACAACCACGCATTTTAAAAAGTTTCCGCAAAGTGTTTTTTATCTTATTTTTTTATTCCGTTTTGTTTTTGAAATGTTTTTGTCTGAGAATCTAAACCAGAAAAAAAACATAATATATAAAAAAGAAAACTTTATAAAACTTTATAGCAGTTCGAGCTAATGAATGGGCAAATCGCAGCCTGAGGTACGTATAAAATTTTAAGATTTTGTTTGTCAATCATTGAAACCCTAGGATCCGTATCCACTACTGTCCATATATAGTAACAAAAGTCTTTTTTTTTTCTTTCTTACAAAACGTTTTTAAAAACCATAAAAAATGATCTTACATAAAAAAAATCAAATTAATGATGAATGGAAATCTATTGAAAAATAAATAAAAAAATACAGATAAAATGCTTGTAGCTCAATCCAAAATGATGATAGATTGAAGAGTGATTTACACTCAGAGACACATTGTGACTTTTTATTACATCATAGAGCACTTATTGTTTTTTGGGTAGTTTTTTCAACTTAAGTGTTAACTGTAATGACAACGTGATTCTTTTTTTGTTTGACTTTTATTTTTTTTCTAATTTAATCCATCTTTTTTTTTTCATTTAATCCATCATCTTCTCTGATTTCTCCGACCACGCACCACCGTCCTATCTATGTCTTCCTCAGTAACCACTACAGTGCCACATGGGTTATCATCCAATCAAAGCTCGCTTCCGGTCTTGAGTTCGAGGTGCAGCACTTTGTATGCGATGAGTATATTCTTCGAGTCTAGGTCCCACGGCAAGTCGGCAACCCCAACGACGAATCATCTCCACATCATTCCGGCCTGACTTATTGCCGTAAAATCACCTCGACATCACGCTGGAGCTCTCCGATCAACCATTGTGACTGTCCATAGTCCTTGTGACTCGTCCTATCCATCAAAGAGTGAAAGGACAAGAGTAACAATGGTGAATTTTCTGCATTTTTCGCGTTTGGTCCTTCAAGTTTAAGTTTTTCNACGAATCATCTCCACATCATTCCGGCCTGACTTATTGCCGTAAAATCACCTCGACATCACGCTGGAGCTCTCCGATCAACCATTGTGACTGTCCATAGTCCTTGTGACTCGTCCTATCCATCAAAGAGTGAAAGGACAAGAGTAACAATGGTGAATTTTCTGCATTTTTCGCGTTTGGTCCTTCAAGTTTAAGTTTTTCATTTTTGATTCAGATTTTGTATTTACAAAATGACTTTTTGATTTGGTGTCAAACTTTCTAAAGTGCATTTTAACCTCCTTCGAAGAGTAAAAGTGAAAATTCTAGAGCTACAAAATGTCAAGTTTCTGTTTTTTTTTTTTGCGCATATATCCTTCAAGTTTAAGTTTCTTCATTTTTGACTTTAGACTCAGATGTACAGAAATGATTTGAGGTATTTGTTGTGTACCTTGTTGTCATGAAGTTTGTATGTAATTATGTGTACACGATACTATGTATACAAAATTTTATTATCCACATGTATAGCGATCCCAAATGTAAACTAGTCAACCACAAATATTATTTTGCAACTCCACCAGAAACTCAAATCGGTGTGCAAAATACAATTTCTTATTTTAGTTAAGATCTCTAATTATTACCTTTTGTTCCTAAATAATGAATTCTCTAAAGTATTTACATATATTAAGAATACCATGAATATTTAGAAAATCTATTTTTATAGAACAAAGAAAAAACTTTAAACATGTACACTTTAAACATTTACACTGTATGCATGTACACTATTTTTATAGAACAAAATAAAAACTATAAAAAACTTTAAACATGTACACAGATGCAATGATTCAGATGTACACTTGATAAATTTGTTATGTACATTTGCAAGTTTCCTTATTTTCACAATAAAAGAACGTGAACATATACACATATATTTGCACAACCAAATATCACATGTACAAGTATATTTTACAATCACATGTACAAGGTTTTAAGAAAAATCACATGTCCACGGTACATTTATACATTATTCACATTATGATATTTGATTAATTTATGTTTTAGTATAATTGATAAGAAAATGATTTTAAGTAAATTGTTTTAGTTTATTTAGACAGTTTTAGGTTTCATTAGATGTAAATATTGAATTTTTTGGTTCACTATGCATATAATATGAGATAAACATAAAACTTTAGAAGTTCATTTAGATATTTTTACTAGTTATCCATAATATAATGTACACATGGACATTCAAAACCATTAATTTTATTTTGAAGTTTTATGTTCGCTTTATATATATATTTAATTTATTTTAGGATGGGTTTTGATGTTATTGTTGCATTTCTGAATTCATTTGCCTATTATAGGGGTTTGGAAGCACATTTTAAACTTTAGGATTAATTCAAAGGATTTATATGAAGATTCGATGCTTTGGAGTCAAATCGATAAAACGTAATGTTAAAGGACCAAATGCGCAAAAAGTAATTTGGCTTGGAAACGAATCGATCTATGTCTTCACGGCACCGATCGATCGCAGGTTAACCGGAGGTTGGTGATGGCTTGATATAGAGTCCTATTCGCGGATCGAGCTTGAAGATGAATCAAGACGATGATGATGGATCTGTAGTCGTAGATCACGGTGGTGGCTCGAATTTTGTCCCACCATCGTCGGCGGAGATGTGTAATCCATGATACTAGATGGAAGAAGTCCCCTTACATCAAGACGATCTCTCTGTCATCGTGAATTCAGTTCCATAACAGAGAGTTTGAGTACGATTACAAAATCTCAAATCAGATACACAATACAAAGAATCACAAAGTTCATTAATTTCATACTTCTTGAACCATGATTTCGTTTACAGAAAGCGAACAAAAAGAAGAAACAAATCACGTTCCTTAGCTTTTATTATTTTTTACTTTAAAACTGTGTCGTTGGCATTTAGTTTAGTTTACTCAGAAAGGGGTCCACTCAGAGCCACGTAAAGTTACATATACAAACTAAGAAATTGTATTTTACACACCGATTTGAGTTTCTGGTGGAGTTGCAAAATAATATTTGTGGTTGACTAGTTTACATTTGGGATCGCTATACATGTGGATAGTAAAATTTTGTATACATAGTATCGTGTACACATAATTACATACAAACTTCATGACAACAAGGTACGCAACAAATACCTCAAATCATTTCTGTACATCTGAGTCTAAAGTCAAAAATGAAGAAACTTAAACTTGAAGGATATATGCGCAAAAAAAAAAAAAAACAGAAACTTGACATTTTGTAGCTCTCGAGTTTTCACTTTTACTCTTCGAAGGAGGTTAAAATGCACTTTAGAAAGTTTGACACCAAATCAAAAAGTCATTTTGTAAATACAAAATCTGAATCAAAAATGAAAAACTTAAACTTGAAGGACCAAACGCGAAAAATGCAGAAAATTCACCATTGTTACTCTTGTCCTTTCACTCTTTGATGGATAGGACGAGTCACAAGGACTATGGACAGTCACAATGGTTGATCGGAGAGCTCCAGCGTGATGTCGAGGTGATTTTACGGCAATAAGTCAGGCCGGAATGATGTGGAGATGATTCGTNGAAAAACTTAAACTTGAAGGACCAAACGCGAAAAATGCAGAAAATTCACCATTGTTACTCTTGTCCTTTCACTCTTTGATGGATAGGACGAGTCACAAGGACTATGGACAGTCACAATGGTTGATCGGAGAGCTCCAGCGTGATGTCGAGGTGATTTTACGGCAATAAGTCAGGCCGGAATGATGTGGAGATGATTCGTTGTTGGGGTTGCCGACTTGCCGTGGGACCTAGACTCGAAGAATATACTCATCGCATACAAAGTGCTGCACCTCGAACTCAAGACCGGAAGCGAGCTTTGATTGGATGATAACCCATGTGGCACTGTAGTGGTTACTGAGGAAGACATAGATAGGACGGTGGTGCGTGGTCGGAGAAATCAGAGAAGATGATGGATTAAATGAAAAAAAAAAGATGGATTAAATTAGAAAAAAAATAAAAGTCAAACAAAAAAAGAATCACGTTGTCATTACAGCTAACACTTAAGTTGAAAAAACTACCCAAAGAGCAATAAGTGCTCTATGATGTAATAAAAAGTCACAATGTGTCTCTGAGTGTAAATCACTCAAATCTTGGTTCAGTTAAAGAAAGTGTGTTGGGAGGAAGAAGTGACCTAGAGTGTTATTATAAACTAGAAAAGTGACCTAGAATGTAAATTTTTCTAGATTGAATAGCGTAACATATTGTCCATTATCCAAACAGGTGTATGCAGCTCCAAATGCAAAGAGAACATTTATTTTCTTTAATATTTTGTACCCATAAACTGAATTTGACTTAATGTGTTCTTTTAAACTCATCCACATCCACTATATTGTGGTATATAAGTATACAAGCCATCCACGATATAAATGTTTTGTAAACCTATTGGACGTAATGGTCGCAAATCTACTGTGATTGTTGCCTTTGCTGCAACTAAGGCTTGACATTCTACTTCTACATATCTAATCAGCTCTAAAGAATACTATTTTTTTATAAATTATTGTTGTTCCTAGTTTTTTCAGATATCATACTTTTCACAGATAAAGATCTTTATTAAATTCTAGATTTTCAATTTTTTCCGTCATAAGAGGTAAACAAAAGAAATTGTTTTGACTAAATGGTGTAGAAAATAAAATTCACGCATCTAAGGTTAGTGAACATTCGAAAATAGCATGGATTAAAAATTCATCAAGCTTACCACAAATAAATGTCAGATTCTTTGTTACAATTATATTCCATGTTGCAATATGTCATATAAGATGATGTATCTTCTGAAGAGCATTAAAATTTAAGAAAATATTTGAAGCGTATCTATATTATTAGAACAAAGTACAAAACAGAACTAACTTTATTTTCAAAAAATTGATTACATATTTTTTCTTTCATTTATCTTAACTACTTTATTAATTATTTTTTTTCTAAATAACTTGACATCTTTATTATAGAAGTACAAAATAGAACTTATATATATTAAGTGTTGTATTATATTTTTTACCTTCTTTTCATTCTTTCAAACTATTTCATTAATTGTATTTACCATAATAATTTGACGTCATTTATTTTACGTGTTAACCATAATAATTTTCACATGTTTGAATGTAATTGTTCCATTAGTACAATCATTCATATCGTTAAAAAGAATTAGTTTTTCTTAACATAATCATTTAAACATGAATATTCAGGTGCATATCAGTTTTTTGGGTATTGGTTTTTGGAGGATATTATAAATTTTAGACCGGTTTCGAGTCAGATTCTTTCTGGTCCAGATAGGTTTATAGAAACCTAAAATTATTTAACTAACTTTTATTTTTATGTTTTAAAAAGGTTTTAAACAATTTATAAAAAGGAAAAAAAAAACTAATCATGCACAGACACATGGGTCAAATTCTAGTTTATATTAAACTTTGATTATACGATCACAAGTTTTTAATCTAGAGTATTTATTGCTACCCAATATCTCAATTTAATAGTGTACTGAACACTCTTCGTATAACTTAGCAAAAAATATATCGATAGGGCTGATTGGCTTAAGGCCAAGCTCCAAAAAACCGGTATGCCCTCCAGTACAACTAAACTCCTTAACATTTCCACATTTCATTCATTAGGTTGACCTTGAATAAATCACTAACTATCATCTTTGGGTGGACTACTGGAAAATTAGACCAGAGCATCTTTGCATGAATGGTCAGAATTCAAAGATTTTCCCAATCTCTAACCTCATAACCAGAATGCACATTATGTCTAACTCCTAATGTCAGTAGAGTCCTCACTGCTGAAAGACGTGTACATACGTAAGAAGGGTTATATGTAGAACTTGATCACAAAGGTGAGCTAAGTCTATAATAGTTGTCAATTATACTAGTTTATATGAAAGTGTACATGAATCAAGAAACTGATTAATACAAAACCAAATGAATCCATTTCTAATTGCTTACCGTACCAACATGTCAAGCAAGGGATCAATGGTGAATCATTAACTTTATTTATAGGAAGAAACACTAGAGGGAATCAAACTTGAGGTTGAACAGCAAAAAAAAGGAATCAAACTGATAATGAGTTATATCGACAAAAATAAAAATTGTAAACATAAATATGTTTACGTTCATGTGCCCCATAACCAGTAGGCTGCCTTTATCCATGGTCCTGCTGAGCCATGATCATGAACTGCCCAATGCTGCATTAGTCTTTGAAGTTTGGGTAAGAGCAAGCATACGTTATGGATCCAGGCCTAAGACAATGAATAAAGAGATCGGGAAAAGAAGATCAAAGAAGTTGTAAATGAACCAAAGAAGTAAACTGTAATATTCCTTAGCAAATTACTATTGAAAAAGTGTCAGAATCAGGCCCGGCTCAAAGTGTTGGTAGACCATGTGTTCGTAGTTTCTTTTTTCTTCTCAATGCTCATTTTCTACTTTTTTCTATACATTTGTTCTAATGATGGTTTCAAAAGTTTTGGGCCCTGAATCCTAAAGAATTTTTGACTAAAATGAGGGGTATGTGCTTTTGCACTGCTGGCACACCCTTGCAGCTGAGGAAGAATACACAGAAGAAGATGTGAACTGTATCAGTGGAGCTGGTTTTCAGAAGTTTGGAAACCAAGGAGGATACATAAACTTCACAGGACAGAACAACAACTTCAACCAGAGTTCACAAAAGCCTACCAACTACAGCAGCAGCAGCCTCAACAACAATAGGAGTTATGGCAAATCCTTCTACACAAATCTACCCCCACCCACCCAAGACAGTAAGTTAGAAGCGATGCTAAACAAAGTTCTCGAGAGTCAGAAGAAACTTCAGATAGACTTCAATGGAAAGATCGATTCTATCTACACCAACCTCAACACCAAGCTTGATGCTTTGAGCACCTATGTGAAGAAGTTGGAAACTCAAGTGGTTCAGACAGGAGAAGCATTAAAGAAGCAAGAAACTTTAGCGAAGGGAATGGGAGAGTTTGCTACTCTCCATGATGTGCATGCCCTCTTGGATGATGACTTTTGGCAGAAGCTGACAGATTCTGAAGATGACGATGAGACAGACCTCGAGCTCGAACTCGAATACTATCAATCGATAGGGCATCCTGAGTATTGATCGATGCCTTCCAAAGTACAGAGATCGATAGACTCTGCCGAGTGTCGATCGATGGACTTAGCCGAGGCCTCTTACGAGTGCAATGCCGTCAAGATTATGTCACACGAAGCTTTCACAGCACGACACCCACATCCGCCCATCGCTATCCGCATCGATTCTCATGACATCGATCAACATGATACCTACCCAATCGATCGACATGAGGACCATGATATCGACCGACACACTCCAGTCATTGTCGATCGATACACAACACCCCAACGTCGACTGCAACTTACAAAGATCGACGTTGCACAACTTGATGCACTCTGGGAGCAGTCTAAACCTTCCAGAAACCTTCCCACCATCATCATAAAGAGACCCACGGACATCTTTGAGCCCATGGAAATAGAAAAGAAAAATCATGGAAGAGTCCTCAGGAAAAGGAAAGAGAAGATCCCCAAGCCTTATAAAAGGGAAGCTAATGAGAAGGAATTAGCAAGTTTCAGAAAGAGAGTTCTGACAATACCTAAAGATAAACCCTTTGAAGAAGCCTACTTTTCACACAGATTGTGGATGTTTTTCAGAGAGACCAGAGAAACAGAAGAAGACATCAAGAGAATATTTCACCAAGTCAGAGACATTCTAAAGAAGAAGATCACACTGGAAAAGAAGAGTGATCTAGGAAAGTTCACAATACCATGTTCTATAAGAGGTATTGAGTTCCCTTGTGCCCTCTGCGACACAGATTCTAGAGTTAGCATCCTACCCAAGATCATGACAGACCATCTAGGTCTGAAGATAGAGCCTACTGAAGAATCTTTTGTCTTCGTGGATTGTTCTCAGCACCACTCTGGAGGCATAGTTCGAAACCTTGAGGTACAGATTGGAGATGCCCTAATTTCTACAGACTTCTGTGGGAACCGAAATCCACACTGTCGATTTTCCGTTAAATCTGGAAACTTAGGGAAAACCCTAATTTTCCCGAGGTCCTGGATCTCCGCGGAAATCACTAAAACAAACGAAATTAACAGAACAAGGATGAACAACGAAGAATAAAGAATTTGTGTGAAAGCGTTTATTAAGTAAGAGATCGACAACTGTTACAAAAGAGAATTGAAGAACTTAGACGTTGAAACGTTCTAAGGATCTGGATTGCTAGTCTAAACGCTAAGTCTTAAATTCCTAAGCTAGCAGGCGCCTTTTCTAGGTCTGATTTCCATCCCCCCCCCCTTTTGCCTTATGCCTCTTTCTTATATACTCCTCTTCCAGGCGGTTCAGTCTTTCCATTTTTCCCGGATTCGAGTATATCGGGAATCTTCCATATATCTCGATCCTTTCTTTTTTCCCGCGGAAATCTTCTATTTATCTTCAAACTTGCCATTTATCTTCAAACTTGACATTTATCTTCCTTCAGCGAGTAAATCGTCAAAACGTTATCGTATCTTCGGGTTGGATTTCGTTAAGATCGCGAGATGGTCTTTTATCGCGTTTTAGGACCTCCCGGGCCGTCTTGCGATAAATCCATTTTTTGACCTTGTACGAGATCGTTTCCTGGTCCGATGCCGTTTTTAGTAAATTCCCCGAGTTAATAGTAAAGTTTAGCTACGATCGTTCCTCGGTTAATCATTCCCGTTTTTTACGATTTACTCGACGTTTTTATTAAAAACGCGTTTTTCATGATTTTAACAAAAAATCTCAAATAAATCGTATAGTTTAAGCAATGTTCGGTGTCTCGTTTAACCGTTGCCGTTTTATACGATTTCCTCGAGTTCTTTTTGAGAAAATAGAGTTTTACGGTTTTTATCATAAAACTCGAATGATAGGTCGGATCGAGACGAAACGGGAGACATTTCGACCGTGGTTCGGAACACGACCGTGTCGAAGGACGTAAGCATTGAATTGGGGATGCGGGAGATCGAGGCTCGGGATGGTCGGCTCGACGTACGGTGAACCAAGCCGGACCGGTCCAGCTCGCCGGTTGACGAACTGTCCGGGAGACTCTAATTCGCCCAACGGCGAACTAAGCCGGCTGGCTTAGTTCGCCGTTGGGCGAACTAGTCGGAGAGAGACTAGTTCGCGACTTACGGCGGTTTCATGCTTATCTCGAACGATCGTGTAATCAACGTTTGTTTCATTTTTCCGAGATAACGATCTTCCGAGTTTTTCGCGGATTTCCTTTGTTCGGAAATTTCTTTTATAAAAGGATTCTTCGAGTTTTATAAAACGATTTCTCGAGTTTTATAAAATGATTCTTCGAGATTTATAAAATGATTTCTCGATTTTTATAAAACAATTTTTGGAGAAGTAATGATTCCATTTTTTACAGAAGTTATCGTAGACGTTGATTTCGAGATTATGGTTTTTGACACCAACAGTTAGCCCCCCAGCTCGCAAATTCTGGAGAAAGTTTTTGCGAGCGAATGGAGTTGCTTTAATCGGAATCTACGGCTGCGATTTGTCTTATTACGAGGGACGAGCTCTTCTTTTCTATAAGTATTGGATCATTACTTCTCATATCTTCCATCTCTCAAGTTTCTCTCCAACTTCTCTCTAGAAAAAATTCAAGATGTCTTCTTCCCAAGGTGATCAACCAAACTATGAGGTCCCATCTGGTGACAACCCTATGAGACATTCGCAGGATGCTCGGATATCGGAGTTTCTCTTGTTTCAAGACGAGATGGACCGCAGCGATGCTAAGGAGGATGCCATGTCGAGTGGCGTACCCCCGGTGGATTCATCTGTTCTATCGAGAGAGGTCAAGGCTATTTTGGACGAAACGACGGATACGATAGTGAAATCCTCGACGGACGTTGTTATTGAACCGTCGGGTTTGTCTGCTGCTCCCCCCTTGTTGCAGCTGAAAATGTTGTTGTTTCTACTGAGGTCGGAACGGTCGTAGCTCCCACCATGGTAGAATCGGTCGCGGCTCCTACCGCGGTCAAACCGGTTGCGGCTCTCACCGTGGTTGAATCGGTTACGACGCCTGTCGCGGTCGAACCGGTTGCAGCTCCTACCGCGGTCGAAGCGGTTACAATTCTGAGGCCTCCTCCTCCGGCCAAGAGGGTGATTGTTCTGGGGCTTCCGGCGCTTAGCGCGACGCTGCCTGCTTCAGCCAAAGGCCGTAAAAGAACTTGTCCGAACCCTGATGCTCCCAAGAGAAAGAGAGGCGCGAAGGGTCTGGAGAGTGGAGCTTCGTCTAGCAAGACGCCAAGCTTGGTTTCGATGTCGCAACAGCGTGCCATGGTACAGGTTCGCAAGCATACGTTAAAAAGACTATATATATTTTTTTAATTCGTATCTGACCGTCTATCTTGGCTTTTCTAGTTTGTTTCGTTGATTGATGGGATGATCAAAGAGTGTGGGTCCGAAGTTGAGCGTTTAGCCAAGGAGTTGGCTGAGTCGCAGGAGAGGTCCGCTCAGCTCGAGGGGAAATTGAAGGTGATAGAGGACGTGCTTTCCACGGAGGTGTCTCGGTTTGAGGCTAGGATTAGCGATCTGGAGCGCGATCTCGGAAAGACCGCGATCTCTCTGATCAAGGCGAAGGATTCAAAGAAGTCCAAGGTTTCGGAGCTGCGTAGACTTCAGAGCAAGATGAAGAGTTTTAAGGAATCGGCCGTCCGCGTGACTGAAGGAGTTATTCCTGTCGAGGGAAGTGAGTCCGATCCAGCTCTTGCTGCCGAAAACGTGCCTCAGCCTGATGCAGACGAGAATGACGACCCGGAGATTGCTGTCGAAGGTGAAGGTAATGCGATGGATGAGGATGAAGCTCCGTGTGCGGAGGATGTTTGAAGATGTAGTCTCATACGGGACTTTTAAAAATTAGATCTTTATGCGTTTGGCCGACTATGGCTTTTGTACTTGTTCAGGACTGGCCTTTTACGGCATTGAATCCCTTGGCTTCGGCAACTTTTGTTTTCGTAATGAACAATCAGTTTTTCGTTTAAACTTGTTGCTTCGATTTGGTATTGAGGGAGGTCCACGAGTTGTCGTCTCGCATTCCTTTCCCTGAGGGTATCGCCTTATTCCTTTGCTCGTTTGAGGATGTTTAGCAAATCGAGTGAACGTTTAGATATAGACGAAAAGACATGCCTTTAGGATCTCGATTCATGCCTTGAGACGTTAGCGACCAGTGTGCTGGGTTTAGGGAAAGACCTAGGTTTACTTTCGGACTGAGGCTGTGCGATGACTAGTCGGCTTTCGTTTTGCCTGTTGCGATTTTTTTCTGATTCCATACCGATTTAGAATCCACGATATGTTCTCGGCTTATACCATTCGTCTGGTTGGAACCGAGCATCTCACCGGGAACAATTTCTAAGTTACCCGGCAATGCTGACCAAAAGTTTGGATTTCTTTTATAGCGCTATTACCCTTGTGTCGGGTGTTCGAGAGCTGTCTCTACGAGATAACTTAGTTTGTTTAGGACTGTTGCGAGTTTGTTGTGATCAGCAACAAACTATTTTTAAGTGATAGATGTTTACGTAGTTTAGACCTTCACGAAGGGATTATATATTAAGAAGTTGTGTGTGTTTTATAGTCGCGGGTGGACTGTTTGTTATTTCTGGAGAGGAACGGTTTTCCGAACATCGGCGAGTGGATTGTTTGTTACTCGAGAAATTTCGAGTTTGAAATTTTGGGAGTATACGAGTATACGTATACTCACCTATTCCCCCCCCCTTTTTAACGAGGGGGGGGGGGACGGCTGGTCTTGTTTTGTGACAAGATGCCTACGTACCTGTTGGGGTCAAAATCGATACAACGGAATCAATAGCCAAAATTCCCCGCAAAAATATAAAAGGAATAGTTTTATAAAACCCAGGAGGTCGTTTTATAAAACTCGAAGATCGTTTTATAAAACTCAAAGACCGTTTTATAAAACTCAAAGATCGTTTTATAAAACTCGAGAAGCCGTTTTATAAAACTCGAAGATCATTTTATAAAACTCGAGAAGCCATTTTATAAAACTCGAAGATCGTTTTATAAAATTTAAAGAGCGTTTTATAAAACTCGAAGATCGTTTTATAAGACTCGAGAAAGTCGTTTTATAAAACTCGAAGATCATTTTATAAAACCCAGGAAGTCGTTTTATAAAACTCGAAGATCGTTTTATAAAACTCAAAGACCATTTTATAAAACTCAAAGATCGTTTTATAAAACTCGAGAAGCCGTTTATAAAACTCGAGAAGCCGTTTTATAAAACTCGAAGATCGTTTTATAAAACTCGGGAAAGCCATTTTATAAAACTCAAAGATCGTTTTATAAAACTCAAAAAGCCGTTTTATAAAACTCGAGAAATCGTTTTATAAAACTTGAGAAGCCGTTTTTATAAAACTCGAAGATTATTTTATAAAACTCGGGAAAGCCGTTTTATAAAACTCGAAGACCGTTTTATAAAAATTGAAGATCGTTTTATAAAACTCAAAGATCGTTTTATAAAACTCGAAAAACCGTTTTATAAAACTCGAGAAATCGTTTTACAAAACCGCGAATGACTGAAACAGCCACGAAGCGCGAACTAGTCGCAACTAGTTCGCCTGTTGGCGAACTAAGCCAGCCCGGCTTAGTTCGCCAGCAGGCAAACTAGAGACCTCCCGGATCTCCTGCGGCCTCGATTCGAACCTTACGTCCTTCGATACAGTCACATTCTGAACCACGGCCGAAATGTCTCTCGTTTCATCTCGATCCGACTTATCGTTTGAATTCTACGATAAAAACCGTAAAACTCCGTTTTCTCGAAAAGAACTCGAAAAAATCGTATAAAACGGTAACGGTCGAGTAAAACACCGAACGTCGCCTGAACTATACGATTTAACCGAGATTTTTTGTTAAGATTATAAAAAACGCGTTTTTAATAAAAAATGGTCGAGAAAATCGTTAAAAACGGCATCGGATCAGGAAACGGTCTCGTATAATGTCGTAAAACGTTTTTTATCGTAAAATGGCCCGGAAGGTCCTAAAACACGATAAAAACCCGTCTCGCGACATTAACGAAATCGAACCCGAAGATACGATAACGTTTTGACGGTTTACTCGCAAACGGAAGATAAAAGGCAAGTTTGAAGATAAATAGAAGATTTCCACGGAAGAAAAGGAAGGATCGACAGATATGGAAAGTTCCCGATATATTCGGTTTCGAGCGAAATGGAAAGATCAAAACCGCCTAAGGAGGAGTATATAAGGAGGAGCCATAGGGCAGAAGCTAGGACATGATTTTTAGAGCTCTCACCACCAAAATTAGCATTTAGGAATATTTCCGTTTTCTGTTAGCGAGCTGCGCCTCAATTAGGGTTTTTTGTTCTTAAAGCCTTTCGGCTACTCTTTTTGTACCAGTTCTACGCAGATTCGGAATAAGAACCTCTTTGCTCTCGATTTCGTTTATTCACTTTTAAATTCTAAGTTTATCGTTATCTTAATCTTCGTTGTGCGGTTTTGCAGATAGCCGGTTCCTCTGGAAACTTAGGGTTTTCCTGAAGTTTCCTTTTTTACGAATTATTGACAGTAGGTGGATTTCAGTTCCCACAGTTTTGCGCTAGAAGGAGGGGGGGGGGGTTGGATCTATCTTACACCGAAGCCGCAGCATGTCCAACGAAGAAACGATGACTGGTGACAACCAAACTCGCAACGAACGCGATAACGTTGATACAACACCAACACAAGATGCGTCCGCGGCCAACGCTACAAACGCTAACGCCGAGACCATCGAAAAGATGCTTTCCGAGTTTAACAAAAAAATGGAAGAGCAGGAAAAGCTCATTGGCTCGCTCGCGAAACGGGTTGAAACCCTAATCGCGAAAACCCGAGCAATTCACCCCCGCGGAACTACTAAGATCCGCGGAAGGAGGCTCGATTTCGGCGATCCTACGGATCGTCCCAGAACCGAGCAGGTTAACTTACCGGAAAAAGATTTCGGAAAAGATAACCCCGACATGACGCCAAACGAATCGGAGAAACCTCCTACTCGCGAACAGGAGACCGAGGGTGACGGCTTCGAAAGGGTTAACCTGAAGACAAGTGACCAGGCCGATTCGTCGGACGAAGACGCTGACGTCCATCCTAGGAGAAGAAAAACTCGAAGTCCTCTGCCGGAGACTTCTCCCGAACGTTCTTTCATTGGAGACGAGGGGGAACTCGACTTTGCGCGATACGCAAAAACTGCCGAGGAGCGATCTCCGGTTACTCGCAGCAAACGCCGACAAGGTCAGAAAACTGCTGACGATCTGACCGAGATTCGCGATCTCCGCGAATACATCACCAAAATGGCCGCAGCGGTAAAAGCAGTGAAATCTCAGATTCACTACGCTACCAGCACTGCACCTGAAATTGAGCGACTACTGTACGAGTCTCGGAAAACGCCCTTCACGGCTCGCATCACCGAGATCAAACTGCCCGATCCCGGAAAACTTAAGGTGCCGACTTATGACGGGACGTCCGATCCCAAAGCACACCTACAAGCATTCCAAATCACTATGGGACGAGCCAAGCTCAAGGACCACGAAAAGGACGCAGGCTACTTGATGGCGGGTAAGATAGGATATCAGCTCAATCTAGGGTTTTAGTTTTAAAACTCTAGAGACCTGCAACTTGAGTTAGATGAATTTAATCGAATCTCTCTCAAGGCTTCTCGAAGAAGATGAATTGAATCAAATCTCTCAAGGTATAAAGCAAAAGCTAGTTTTATTAAGTATCAAAGTTCTATCTCATAAAGCCATAAGAGAGTTCCTTATATAGGACTCTTAAACCGTCATAAAAATCTATATCCTAATAGTAATGGAAAACCAAAGCCATAGATAAAAAGGAAACAACAAAATATGGAAAGTTGCCGTTGAAGCTTCTAGGATGCAGCTGCATCAGGTCCCCCGGGGTTAAGAGGATTCGACCGCGAATCACAAGGCNTATCTCATAAAGCCATAAGAGAGTTCCTTATATAGGACTCTTAAACCGTCATAAAAATCTATATCCTAATAGTAATGGAAAACCAAAGCCATAGATAAAAAGGAAACAACAAAATATGGAAAGTTGCCGTTGAAGCTTCTAGGATGCAGCTGCATCAGGTCCCCCGGGGTTAAGAGGATTCGACCGCGAATCACAAGGCTGATCAGGTGGAAAATAGCGTGAAAGGTACTTGACGTTGAAGACGTCGGAAGTAGTGATGTGTGCAGGCAGTTGGAGACGGTATGCATTATCATTAATGCGCTCAAGAACTTCCAATGGTCCGATTTTCTTTGCTTTAAGCTTATTATATGCATGAGCAGGCATACGATCTCGTGTAAGAACTGCCCAGACGAGGTCGCCTACCTCAAAAACCAAGCGTCGACGATGAGCATCTGCTGTGGCTTTGTACTTGGCAACAGAGGTATCAAGATTAATCTTTGTTTGCGCATGAGTGTCCACGATCTGCTCCACAAAGGCTTCTGCTGCTCCATGCAAACGAACACGATCAGGCAAAGTGGAAAGGTCCGGTGGTGCACGGGGAACCATTCCATAAATGATCTGGAAAGGACTGAACTTGGAAGTTTTGAATCCCAAGATTTAATTGAAGTGCCAACCAAGCTTCGTAGTAAATTTCCCAGAGAACGATTTGTAACTTCAGATTGGCCATCGGTTTGTGGATGATAAGCTGAACTCATATCAAGACTTGTATCAAGGAGCTTCCACAACGAACGCCAGAAGTGCCCCAGAAACCGCGAGTCTCTGTCGGAAACAATTGATAAAGGTAAACCGTGTAAACGATAGATCTCCCAGAAGAATAATGTTGCAACCTGAACCGTATCTGTTGTGCGCTTGCACGGAATAAAATGAACCATTTTAGAGAAACGATCCACCACAACAAAGATGGAATCAAAACCCTTTTGAGTTCGAGGTAAACCCATAACGAAATCCATGCTTATATCGGTCCATGGTTGAGTAGGTACAGGTAACGGCAGATATAGTCCTGTGTTAGATGCAGTACCTTTCGACGTCTGACAGGTAACACAACGCTCAACGAATCTTGCAACGTCGCGGCGAAGACCCGGCCAAAAATAAGAGGTGGCGACAAGATGCAGGGTACGGTCGCGACCAATGTGGCCTTCTTTATGTAACTCAGAGATGAGTTGGAGACGAAGACTGCAATCCGGAACACAAAGTCTGTTATCACGGAATAAGAAACCATCGTGAAGGGTGTAAGGCAATGCAGCACCGGAAGTAACCGCTGTCCAGATTGGACCAAAGAAAGAATCATGTGGGTAAAGGTCAGCGAATGTTCCAAAACCTGGAACCGACACATGTAGCACTGATAACAAGCAGTGACGACGGCTGAGAGCGTCTGCGACGCGATTACTGACGCCTGATGTATGTTTGATCACGAACGTGAATTGTTGTAAGTAGGCTATCCAAGAGGCATGGCGAGACGAGACTTTGTCTTGTGTACTGAGATGCTCAAGGGCGTCATGATCAGTGTATAAGACAAATTCTTTATGAAATAAATAATGTCGCCAATGCTTGATAGCTTGGACAATGGCGTAGAACTCGATATCATATGCGCTGTAGCGAAACCGAGCACCCGAAATTTTCTCACTGAAGAAGGCAATCGGACGGTTTTTCTGGCTGAGAACGGCACCAATACCTGTCTTTGACGCATCTGAGTGTAGCTCAAAAACTGCTGTGAAGTCCGGAAGTGCGAGGATGGGAGCCGTACTGAGCTTGTCTTTGATGACAGTGAAAGCGTCCGACGCAGCTGATGTCCATACGAAGGTATTGTCACGAAAAAAATTAGTGAATGGTGCCATAATGGCACTAAACTGTGGCACAAAGCATCGATAGAATGAGGCTAGACCATGGAAGCTTCGTGCTTCTGAAATTGTTCGCGGCTCGGTTCAGGACTTGATGGCAGAGACTTTGTCAGGATCGACGGCGAGTCCGTTGGCAGAGACGATGTAGCCTAAGAAGTGGACTTGAGGTGAACCAAAGGCGCACTTCTTTAATGTTGCAAAAAGCTTATCACGTCGCAAGACCAAGAGCACTTCACGTAAGTGGGACATGTGATCATCCAAAGTCATGCTAAAGATAAGAATATCATCGAAGTAAACCACAAAAAATTTTCCGATGAAAGGTCGTAAAGCTTGATTCATCACTCGCATGAATGTACTTGGAGCGTTTGATAATCCGAAGGGCATTACCATCCACTCAAAAAGACCTTCACGCGTTTGAATGCTGTCTTCCATTCATCTCCTTGGCGGATGCGGATTTGATGGTACCCGCTCTTGAGGTCGAGTTTTGAAAATATGCGAGCTGTACCAATTTGATCCAGAAGATCATCCAACCGCGGAATGGGAAAGCGGTAACGCACTGTGATTTTATTGACGGCCCGACTATCTACACACATACGCCAAGATCCGTCTTTCTTTGGTATCAACAGTGCTGGAACGGCACAAGGGCTCATGCTTTCTCGTAAAAACCCTTTTGTGACAAGTTCTTCGACTTGTTTACGTAGTTCTTCATGTTCTGTAGGACTCATACGGTAATGAGAACGGTTAGGGAGATTGGCGTCTGGTATCAAATCAATTTGATGTTGTATGTCACGCAACGGAGGAAGTCCAGGTGGAAGATCCTCGGGGAAGACATCATTAAATTCCGTAAGAAGAGCTTGAAATTCAGGCCGTATGTCGTTGATCATGTGCAGCGAGGATGGTGTTGCAGTGAGGATAAAGACCACGCCTTCTTCACGCATTGCTGCTTCGAAAGGTGTCTTATGCAACATTAAGAGAGGTGTTGTAG
The DNA here is from genome assembly GCA_932364175.1 of Eruca vesicaria subsp. sativa. Classification (NCBI taxonomy): domain Eukaryota; kingdom Viridiplantae; phylum Streptophyta; class Magnoliopsida; order Brassicales; family Brassicaceae; genus Eruca; species Eruca vesicaria. The sequence goes on from CAKOAT010168488.1 coordinate 68,680, forward strand.
TCGCCGGAGGTGTTGGTGGTGGGGACGGTTTGAGTGTGAAGTTGCGGTTGTTGAATTTGAATGTGTACGTGATGAGAAAGCCATCGTGGATCACTCGTCTATCAAATTCCCAAGGTCGTCCGAGAAGTATGTGACATGCGTCCATAGGTACGACGTCACAATAAATCTTATCATGATAGGCGTCACCTATTGAGAAAGAGACTAATGCGCGACGAGTAACAAGTAAGTCGGTGGTCTGTTGTAACCAAGCAAGCTTGTATGGGGAAGGATGATGCTCGTCAGGTAGAGATAATTTTGTTACTGCATCAGCGGCTATAACGTTTTCGGAGCTACCTGAATCGATGATAAGCTTACAGACTTTTCCTCCAATGGTGCATCTCGAGTGAAAGAGATTGTTGCGCTGAGGAAATTCGGCATTTGATCGTGGAGCCAGACAAGAACGTCTAAGCATCAAAGAGACACCAGAATCAGGTTCTAATTCCTCTGAATCGCTTTGCGATGACAGGAACGCACTGTTCAAGTGCAGCTTGCTTAAACTCCAAGATCTCGTCAACCGTAGCAATCCAGTCGAGGAGTTCTTCAGCGACTTGGGTGCCATGAAACTCGGGTATCTCAAATTTAAAATTACGATCCCATCGGTCGTTCGGTGGGACTGGCTGAATTCTTTGTCGATCTCTGTTGAGAACTGCGAAGGGGTTTGCATCGTCTTCGTGGTCGGACTGGTCATCATCATCGGCTACGATAGATGCGGCGGCGGGTGCTGTTGGAGCGGCGGTAGGACGTTTGTCGAGCAGGCTTTGCATGACCTGGGTTAAAACTGTGATTTGCGTTTGCATCTCCTCCAAAGTACGTTGAGTGATCTCTGCTTGTGTTTCTTTCTTGGCGCGAGGCATGGTGGTGGTTGAAAAAATTCTGCGGAAAAGACGGTGGGATGGTTTTGCTCTGATACCAACCTGATGGCGGGTAAGATAGGATATCAGCTCAATCTAGGGTTTTAGTTTTAAAACTCTAATGACCTGCAACTTGAGTTAGATGAATTTAATCGAATCTCTCTCAAGGCTTCTCGAAGAAGATGAATTGAATCANGAGGCATGGTGGTGGTTGAAAAAATTCTGCGGAAAAGACGGTGGGATGGTTTTGCTCTGATACCAACCTGATGGCGGGTAAGATAGGATATCAGCTCAATCTAGGGTTTTAGTTTTAAAACTCTAATGACCTGCAACTTGAGTTAGATGAATTTAATCGAATCTCTCTCAAGGCTTCTCGAAGAAGATGAATTGAATCAAATCTCTCAAGGTATAAAGCAAAAGCTAGTTTTATTAAGTATCAAAGTTTTATCTCATAAAGCCATAAGAGAGTTCCTTATATAGGACTCTTAAACCGTCATAAAAATCTATATCCTAATAGTAATGGAAAACCAAAGCCATAGATAAAAAGGAAACAACAAAATATGGAAAGTTGCCGTTGAAGCTTCTAGGATGCAGCTGCATCACTACTGCCGCCTCTTCGTTGAAAACCTAGAAGGAGCAGCGCTCGAATGGTTCGCCAAACTTAGGCGAAATTCGATCGGAAGTTTCCGTCGACTGGGTTCGGAGTTCCTGAAGCAATACTCGATGTTCATTAACCCGGAAACCTCCGACGCCGACCTCTGGAGCTTGGTGCAGAAGGAGGACGAATCTCTCCGCGATTTCATGAGTACGTTCAAACTCGTCATGGCTAGGGTTAGCGGGATTAGCGATAAAGCTGCCATTGGCGCGTTAAGGAAATCGCTTTGGTATAAATCAAAGTTCCGCAAGTGGATAACTCTCGAGAAACCGCGGACGATCCAGGATGCGCTCCATAAGGCCACTGACTTCATAACCATCAAAGAGAGACTAAAATCCTGTCCGAAAAGCATAAGCCGACGAAAACATCCGCGAAGGATAACGCGTCCGAGCAGAAGCAGAAAAAGAGGAACTCTCGTAACGACAAATTTGTCCATCACGAGGGACATGATCTCCAAGGGGCGCATAACTACGCCATCAACTCCAGTTCGGAGCAAGGGCGAACTACGGGTAACACGTGGACGAGAAATTCGAATTATGACGAGAATTCTTTCTGCGACCTCCACCAAACCCGTGGGCATTCCACCGTGAACTGCAAAGTTCTCGACGCTAGACTTGCCGCAAAATTGGTCGCGGGTGAACTTTCCGAGATATCCAGTGTCAAGGATCTCATCCGCGATTCGGATCGCCTTCCAAAAAACGACAGGAACGCGCGAGCAGAAACTCCGCCTCAGGGAAACCAGTCAGGCGAAAAACGCGGACAAAAGCAAGACGAGAAGGGTAATGACGCTAACCGCCAAAAAATCAACATGATTATCGGCGAATCGCAATACAACAACGACACCGTCTCGTCTATCAAATCCTACCAACGCAAAGCCGAAACCGGCTCGAGTTGGAAGGTGCCGACGGATGACTCTCCGAAAGGAGTGATCTCATTCGACGACGCTGAAACCGGCGGAATCGACCAACCTCATGCCGATCCTCTTGTCATCGACTTAGTGATAAGCGATTTAGAAGTCGCTCGGATCTTGGTCGATACCGGAAGTACTGTCAACGTGATCTTCTGCAACACGCTAGCACGCATGGGAATCGACCTCTCGGAAGTCGAGCCGATTCCAAAACCGTTGACTAGTTTCTCTGGCAAGACGTCGATGACCCTGGGATCAATCCGATTACCGGTCGCCGCAAAAGAAGTAACGATAATCGTTAACTTCGCGGTAGTCGATTTCCCGGCTATCTACGACGTGAATATGGGAACACCTTGGATAAATTCCATGAAGGCGGTTCTGTCAACTTATCACTTAGGCATCAAATTTACAACGCCTACGGGAGTCGCAGCAATTTGGGGATGCCAAAGACAATCGCGATCCTGCTTCCTGGCCGAACATAAGCTGAGGCAATTGGCGGTAGCAATCGTAAAACCAAAACGGGCAAAGGTCACACCACCGCCCGCAGAGAACGATCGAAAGCAAGCAACGGTCAAGAAACCAGAAGTTCCCGCACCCATCGCTTCCATCCGGCCGGAGGAGACAATCCCGGACAAAGACATCGATGCCGCAACTGAAGCGATCGAGAAGTCTGCGACAGCCGAGTAAGCACACTCGCGCAAACAATCAGAACTACGAGATGGGTTTATTTCCGAAAGGAATACGTAGGCAGCTCGCCTATAGACGAGTTCAGCTATCCCCCCCTTCCAAAACGGGGGGGGGGGGGAGTGGGTGAGTATACGAGTATTCGTATACTCCCAAATTTTTTTTTTTAAAAATTTTTTTTGAAATTTTTAATAAAGAAAAAGTTAGAATATCTCCGCTACTACCGAAGACGCAAAAAAAATCCAAACATCCAGAAAATCGCTTCCGCAGTAACAACTATTTAATCGTTTTTATAAAACTTGCATAACAAAATATTTTCAGAAAGAACTGGCGAGACGTCTATTAAAATCTCAAGAAAAATATTTCCCCAAGTCCGTCCGCACTATAAAAACACGAACGCTCGGCGATTGGCCCCGTCGAGCACGCTAGCCGTCCTAAACAAACTCATCGACCTATCGGTCCGCATACATCCGACTAGGATAAAATAGCGCGCTATAAAAGAAATCCAAATTTTTTGTCAGCACTTCCGGGCAACTTAGAAATTGTTCCCGGTGAGATGCTCGATTCCACCATACAAATCGTATAAGCCGAGAACATATCGCGGATTCTAAGTCGGTATGGAGTCAGGTTAAAATCGCAACGGGCAAAACGAAAGCCGATTTGTCATCGCATAGCCCCAATCCGAAAGTAAACCTACGTCTTGCCCTAAACCCACACACTGGTCGCTAACGTCTCAAGGCATGAATCGAGATCCTAAAGGCATGTCTCTTCACCCACATCTAAACACTCGCGAACATCGAAACCTCCCGAGTTAACGAATCAGACGATTTACACCAAAGAGTTAGATACGAGATGACAACTCGTATTCTTCCCTCTACATCTAAAACGAAACACGAATTTCATACTTAGAAAATATTTTCTTATTAGAAAGCATTCAAGTACATACCACCCAGCGGTATGGATTCAAAGCCACCAACGGCCAGTCCCGGAAAAACAACAACAAAATCGAAAAACAACTAAACATCACACATTGAAGTCATCAAACGCGAACTGATCGACTTCACCCTCCGCATCCGAAATCCCAGGTCCAACTTCGACCGAATCCGGCGACACCAGGATGGGATTCCATTGATCCCACATGCGTGCCTTAAGGTCGAAAAGTTCGGGCCGCATATCTCTTTCCTGATCCAAGTGTCCCCACCGCACGGAGTATTCCTTAGCAAACGAATACCCTTCATTCTGAGTTAGGGATAACCCACGAACGATCCCGCGACATTCGAGATAATCAGTTGAACAACTTCGGCATCCGAACAACCAGTTGCAAATCACTCACGACGAGCCTTCATCTCTTCGGAAACCTCTTGTTTGCCCGCACGACGAATCCTTTGGTCAGAAAGCTCCTTGGCACGGCGAGATCTAGCCGCACACTCATCCCTCACGCGAGCAACCTCCCTCGCAACCACTTCTTCGGCTCGGTTGGCCTCGACCCCTGCCCGAAGATGAGCAACTTCTTTTTCAGCCATGTTCGCTCGAAACTCGGCAAGGCGAGCTTCAGCAGTACGGCTGTCTAGGGCCCGGCTCAAGACAAAGAAACCCTACCAAAGAAAAGAATTAAACGATATCATAAAAACTGCTCGAAAAAGAAAATAATAAACACACATACCTCCTTGGCTTTCTCAGACCCCCTAATAAACTCCGGGACTTGATCATGGTCGATGTCCGGAAAATGGGAGATCGATGATTCACCCGCTTTCGTCCAGACGCCTTCTTCCGTCTGACTATCAAGGAAGTCCTTGAGAATATTGTCAGGAGAAGCCGCACGTTCAGAATCATCATCTTCGACAACCGGATTTTTATCCCTTTGGAAGATTGACTTGCCACTCCTCAACCGGATTTAAACTCCCCGATAAACGGATCCTCTTCATAAATCGGAGAATCCGCAAAGAGTCGAGATCGGAACAGGGCAACCGCTTGGCGGACGCGTTGCAGAGAAAAACTGCACCAGCCAACTTCACTATGTTTAAGAGAAGTGGTGATGTTTGAGAGATCCACAGGATACTGAGGCAAAGGGTTGGTCACTGCGGAAGAACATAAATGAATAAAAAAAACAAGAGGAAGAAGATTCGTATGAACTCGATTCACATACCTTTCCGACCCCACACGGTCGTAAAAAGCGGAATGCAACCCTCTTCAACTGACGCACTGTCGATATGAACGTAGAATAAATTTTTCTTCCAAGAAGTAGAGAGCGTTGAGCAGCCCGTAACAATTTCGTCACGAGGGCATAGAGTGATCCTCTGCGATTGCCCCGTGTGCTTCAACAGACTCTCGAGATGATCGACGTTAAGGGTAATTCCCTGCTCATAACTCAGCGTCAGGAGACCAACGAGTTGCTTTAAACCAGGGGGAGTCAGCTGACTGATCGATAGCCCCAGCCTGTGAAGGTAATGAACAATGATTTCCGGGATCGAAAACCATAAGTGGCATTGTTGAAGGAAAATGTTGCAACACGTGAAAAAACCCTCGGGCGCATCCTTGTCGCCCTCCCCGGCAAGTGGAAGAAAAAACTCGACAGCCTCTGGAACTCGGCAAAATTCGCGCATGTAATCGTTACTGTTAAAAAGAGCCGAGCTCGGATATCCGGAATTTTGTCCGACAAAGCTGGAACCCAAGTCCCAGGCCTAGCGGATCTTGATTCATCTCCCAATGCCCAAAAAGCCTCACGGTCCGTCGGATCGATTAACGGGGACGAATACTCTTCTTTTGGAGCCAAAACTGGAGGCTGCGAGCTTGTTCCCCCAGAATTGCGAGAATTAGAGCTAGTTGAGGAACGAGTCCTTCTTCCTGAAAACATGTTTGAAGATCCTCAAACAAAGTAGAGAGAAAAGTTTCTTGGATAAGTTGTAGAAAATGGGGTAAAGAATTCAAAATTTTACTCCATCTACTTATAAGGAAGAAATTTACTATTCACCCTTGGACTTTTGGCCATTAAAGTTCCGCCTAATTCTACCAAACTCGCCAAACAAGCTCAATCCACTCGCAAGAACCCTACGATTCTTACGAGCTGGGGGGCTAACTGTTGGGGTCAAAATCGGTACAACGGAATCATTAGCCAAAATTCCCCGCAAAAATATAAAAGGAGTAGTTTTATAAAACCCAGGAAGTCGTTTTATAAAACTCGAAGATAGTTTTATAAAACTCAAAGACCGTTTTATAAAACTCAAAGATTGTTTTATAAAACTCGAGAAGCCGTTTTATAAAACTCGAAGATCGTTTTATAAGACTCGAGAAAGTCGTTTTATAAAACTCGAAGATCGTTTTACAAAACTCAAAGACCATATTATAAAACTCAAAGATCGTTTTATAAAACTCGAGAAGCCGTTTTATAAAACTCAAAGATCGTTTTATAAAACTCGAAGATTGTTTTATAAAACTCGAGAAGAAGTTTTATAAAACTCGAACATCGTTTTATAAAACTCGGGAAAGCCGTTTTATAAAACTCGAAAATTGTTTTATAAAACTCGAAAAGCCGTTTTATAAAACTCGAGAAATCGTTTTATAAAACTTGAGAAGCCGTTTTATAAAACTCGAAGATCGTTTTATAAAACTCGAAAAGCCGTTTTATAAAACTCGAGAAATCGTTTTACTAAACCGCGAAAGACCGAAACAGCCACGAAGCGCGAACTAGTCGCAACTAGTTCGCCTGCTTGCGAACTAGAAGCTTCCAACTAGTTCGCTTGCTGGCGAACTAAGAACCCCTCGGCTAGTTCGCTTGCGGGCGAACTAAGCCAGCCCGGCTTAGTTCGCCAGCAGGCGAACTAGAGACCTCCCGGATCTCCCGCGGCCCCGATTCGAACTTACGTCCTTCGATATGGTCACATTCTGAACCACGGCCGAAATGACTCTCGTTTCGTCTCGATCCGACTTATCGTTTGAATTCTACGACAAAAACCGTAAAACTCTGTTTTCTCGAAAAGAACTCGAAGAAATCGTATAAAACGGTCACGGTCGAGTAAAACACCGAACGTCGCCTAAACTATACGATTTATCCGAGATTTTTTGTTAAGATTATAAAAACGCGTTTTTAATAGAAACCGTCGAGAAAATCGTTAAAAACGGCATCGGATCAGGAAACGGTCTCGTATAAAGTCGTAAAACGGTTTTTATGGTAAAACGGCCCGGAAGGTCCTAAAACACGATAAAAACCCGTCTCGCGACATTAATGAAATCAAACCCGAAGATACGATAACGTTTTGACGGTTTACTCGCAGACGGAAGATAAAAGGCAAGTTTGAAGATAAATAGAAGATTTCCGCGGAAGAAAAGGAAGGATCGACAGATATAGAAAGTTCCCGATATATTCGATTTCGAGCAAAATGGAAAGATCAAAACCGCCTAAGGAGAACTATATAATGAGGAGGCATAGGGCAGAAGCTAGGACACAATTTTCAGAGCCCTCACCACCAAAATCAGCATTTAGGAATATTTCCGTTTTCTGTTAGCGAGCTGCGCCTCAATTAGGGTTTTTCGTTCTTAAAGCCTTTCGGCTACTCTTTTTGTACCAGTTCTACGCAGATTCGGAATAAGAACCTCTTTGCTCTCGATTTCGTTTATTTACTTTTAAATTCTAAGTTCATCGTTATCTTAATCTTCGTTGTGCGGTTCTGCAGATAGCCGGTTCCTCTGGAAACTTAGGGTTTTCCCGAAGTTTCCTTTTTTACGATTTATTGACAGTAGGTGGATTTCGGTTCCCACAGTACCCTTTAATGGGATAAAGCCGTCTCGTAGTTCAGTGTTTTGCGGGGGCGTCGCCTAGTGATAGTATTTTTTTAGATGCATCGCGTTCCAAGATCTGGGAATTTTGGTGCCCTGCATGTTTGCGATTTCGTATGCTCCAGGCCGGACTACCTTTTTGACCTTGTACGGTCCTTCCCAGTTTGCTCCCAATTTACCGGCATTTCGTTCTGCGGTGTTTTGGAAGACTTTTCGTAAGACTAGTTCGCCTTCGTGAAATCTGCGGCCGTGTACGTTTGCGTTATAGTACTTTGCGGCCGCTTGCTGATAGTTTGGAAATCAGACGAGTGCATGATCCCGTCGTTCGTTAATCAGATCGAGTTCGTCGAGAAGCATAAAGTTGTTTGACTCTTCTCTTTCTGGGAGCAGCCTTCTGCGTACTCCTGGAAATTCGACTTCTGCGGTAATCATGCATTCCGTTCCGTATCGAGGGCAGAAGAGTTTCTCCCGTCGCTCGCCTCGGGGTTGTGCGGAGCGACCATAAAACTCCTTCGTGCTCTTCGGCCCACTTACCCTTTTTGGCGTCGAGGCGTTTCTTGAGACCGTCGAGGATAGTTTTATTAATGGTCTCGGCTTGTCCATTGCCTTGAGGATATCTTGGAGTCGATTTCGTCAATCGTATCTTCCATTTTTCGCAAAAAGCTTCGAATCTAGTCGAGATAAATTGAGATCCATTATCTGTTACGATTTCGTATGGTACTCCATGTCTACAGACTATGTTTCTCCATACGAAACTTTCCACTTGGGCGTCTTTGATGCTTGCGTAAGAGTCGGCTTCGACCCATTTAGAGAAGAAGTCGGTCAGAACCAGAAGGAAGCGTTTTCGTTTTGACGCATTCATTGGCCCGACTATATCCATCGACCACCGCATGAACGGATTCGACGCCGAGATAGATGAAAGAACTTCGGCAGGTTGGTGAATAGTCGGAGCGTGCCGCTGGCACTTCTCGCATTTTCGCGAAAAATCTTCGCAATCTTTTATCATCGTTGGCCAGAAATATCAGTGGCGCTTGATTTTATTGCGAGAGATCTTCCGCCGGAATGGTTTCCGCAAGATCTGGAGTGCACTTCCTGCATTACCCGCTGTGCTTTCTCCCCTTGCACGCAAGTCATCAGCGGTCCGGAGAATCTCCATTTGTAAAGTTCTCTGTCAAACGTGCGGCCTGAGTTTATATTTTTCGGGCCGTCCGTTTTTCCGGTGGAAGTTCTCCGTTGGTTATGTATGTGAGAATCATTTCCATCCACGGACGATCGAATCCGTAATCGGACTGATCTTTGGCTGGATGGTTTTCATCCATATCGCCCTCTGGTTCATTGATCAGGTTTATGACTATGGGCGGTCCGATGCTAGGGTGTTCGATGAATTCAACGTGAATTACCCTGCTCATACCAGAATCTGAGCTGGATGCCAAGGCGGCCAAGGCGTCTGCCTAGGCGTTTTCCGCTCGAGGGATCCTAGTCAGGGCAAATTGATCGAACTTCTGGGTCAGATCTTTTACCAAGATCAGATACGCTTCCATTCTCTCGTCCCTTGCTTTGTATTCTCCGCTGAACTGACTAGCCACTAGCAGGGAATCGCAGTAAGCGTGAAGATTACGAACTTTCAAACCGTGAGCTAATCGTAGTCCTACAATCAAGGCCTCGTACTCGGCTTCGTTGTTTGAAGCGTGGAAAGTTAATCGGAATGGCTGTTCCAATACTTCTGCCGTTGGGGATGCGAGTCAGATGCCGATCCCGGAGCCTTGTTTGGATGAGGATCCATCAACGTATAGGATCCAAGTCGAGTTCGGCTCCTTGTTGGATGTTCTTCCCGTTGGGAGTTCCATTATGAAGTCCGCGAGTACTTGCGGTTTTGTGCAAGTCTTTGCGCGATATTCAATATCGTACTCGCTCAGCTCGATCGCCCATTTTGCTAATCTTCCCAATTGGCTGGGACTATGCAAAATGGTGCGGAGAGGGAACGAGGTGGGCACGATGATGGTGTGAGATTGGAAATATGGTCTCAATTTTCTTGCTGACATGACTACGGCCAAAGCCAATTTCTCCATCATCGGATATCGCGTCTCCGCGTCCAGTAGCGTCTTACTTACGTAGAAGATTGGCTTTTGTTCGCCGCGTTCTTCCCGAATAAGGACGCCACTCACGGTGGTCGTCGATACTGTGATATAGAGGAATAATGGTTCTCCTTCTACAGGTTTCGCGAGTACTGGCGGGGTAGCTAGGTAATGTTTCAGTTGTTGGAAAGCTTTCTCGCATTATTTGGACCATTCGAACTTTTTGTTTCCTTTTAATGTTTCGTAGAAAGGTAGACATTTGTCCGTTGATTGCGAGATAAAATGGTTAAGTGCTGCGACCCTGCCAGTCAGTCTTTGTACCTCACGTTTTGTTCTGGGAGAAACCATTTCTATCAACGCCGTGATTTGTTTTGGATTGGCCTCGATCCCGCGGTAAGTGACGAGGTACCCTAGAAATTATCCGGATGCGACGGCGAATCGACACTTTACAGGGTTCAACTTCATGTTATGAAGGTTGAGCCTTTCGAAACATTCTTGGAGGTGCACGACATGATCTCGCTATTCGAGTGATTTTACTAGCATATCGTCGATGTATACTTCCATTGTATTTCCGAGCTGTTCGGCTAACATGCGATTGACGAGTCGTTGGTAAGTTGCACCAGCGTTCTTAAGGCCGAAAGGCATCACTTTATAGCAGTAAGTTCCGCGATCAGCTATGAATGCGGTTTTTTCCCGATCGTCAGGGTTCATCATGATCTGATTGTACCCCGAGAAGGCGTCCATGAAAGATAAGAATTTGTTTCCCGCGGCTGCCTCGACCAAACGATCGATGTGTGGCAGCGGATAGCTATCTTTTGGACACACTTTATTGAGATCGGTGAAATCGACGCAAAATCGCCGTTCTTTTTCTTTACGACGACGGGATTGGCGAGCCATTCAGGATACCAAACTTCCGTGATCGATCCTACTTTGAGGAGTCTGTCGACTTCGCTGTTGACCGCTTCGGCGCGTTCTGGCCCCAGTTTTCATCTTTTTTGTTTGACGGGTTTGGATGTTGGGTCAACGTTAAGTTCGTGACATGTGATTTTAATGTCGATTCCTGGCTTATCTTCCGCAGTCCAAGCGAACGCGTTCGAGTTTCGCTTAAGACATGTCAGGAGATCGACTTTTAAGGTCTCGCTCAGGTTTGCACCGATTTCGACGCAGCGTTCTGGAAAATTCTCGTCGATGCACACTGAGATGACAGGTTCGCAGGTTGGCTCGCATTTACCTTCCAAAGCCTCGGCTGCTCGCAACTGCCAGAAGAGTTCCATTTTATCTTGCTCTGGGGCGTTGTCGAGGGCCGTCGACTTCTTTTTCTTTTTGAAAGAAACATCGACCGGCAGATCTTTTCGTTCTAAATCCCCGGCGTAGCAAACTTGCGAGGTCCTCCGATTTCCCTATATAGTCTCGATTCCGCACGGAGTCGGGAACTTGAGACACATATGGTACGTCGACGGAATCGCTTGCATCGAATTTAACCACGGTGTCCCTACGATTGCGTTGTAAGACATGGGTCGATCGACGACTTGGAATTCGACGTTTTTCACTATGCTCCTGGCGCGAACCGTCAGGTTGATCGTTCCGAGGGTCATGGTGATCTCTCCCGAGAGTCCTACTAGCGGGCTTACGTTTTCCGCGATTTCAAACAGATCGATTTCCATTCTCTCAAGAGTATTTTTGAAGACGATGTCAGCGGAGCTTCCGGTATCGACTAATATCCTCGCGACATCCATATTCTGGATCGTCAGCTCGATAACGAGAAGATCGTTGAGAGGTTTGATCGAATCGATCGTTGCTCTTTTCTCGAACGAGATGACGTCACCGTTCAGATTAGGCATGTCTTTTCTTGTTTGTTCTAGCGATTATTGTGTAATAGAATCCGACCCCCCCCCCCTCCTTATAGCGCAAAGCTGTGGGAACCGAAATCCACATTATTGTGTAATAGAAAACGCTAATTTTCCTGAGGTCCTGGATCTCTGCGGAAATCACTAAAACAAACAAAATTAACAGAACAAGGATGAACAACAAAGAATAGAGAATAAAGAATTTGTGTGAAAGCTTTTATTAAGTAAGAGATCGATAACTGTTACAAAATAGAATTGAAGAACTTAGACGTTGAAACATTCTAAGGATCTGGATTGCTAGTCTAAACACTAAGTCTTAAATTCCTAAGTTAGCAGCCGCCTTTTCTAGGTCTGATTTTCGTCCCCCCCCCCCTTTTACCTTATGCCTCTTGCTTATATACTCCTCTTCCAGGCGGTTCAGTCTTTCCATTTTGCTCGGATTCGAGTATATCGGGAATCTTCCATATGTCTCGATCCTTTCTTTTTTCCCGCGGAAATCTTCTATTTATCTTCAAACTTGACATTTATCTTCCTTCTTCGAGTAAATCGTCAAAACGTTATCGTATCTTTGGGTTGGATATCGTTAAGATCGCGAGATGGTGTTTTATCGCGTTTTAGGACCTCCCGGGCCGTCTTGTGATAAATCCATTTTTCGACCTTGTACGAGATCGTTTCCTGGTCCGATGCCGTTTTTAGTAAATTCCCCGAGTTAATCGTAAAGTTTAGCTACGATCGTTCCTCGGTTAATCGTTCCCGTTTTTTACGATTTACTCGACGTTTTTATAAAAAACACGTTTTTATGATTTTAACAAAAAATATCGAATAAATCGTATAGTTTAGGCAATATTCGGTGTCTCGTTTAACCGTTGCCGTTTTATACGATTTCCTCGAGTTCTTTTCGAGAAAACAAAGTTTTATGGTTTTTATCGTAAAACTCGAATGATAGGTCGGATCGAGACGAAACGAGAGAAATTTTGACCGTGGTTCGGAACACGACCGTGTCAAAGGACGTAAGCATTGAATCGGGGATGCGGGAGATCGAGGCTCGAGATGGTCGGCTCGACGTACGGCAAACCGAGCCGGACCAGTCCAGCTCTCCGGTTGACGAACTGTCCGGGAAGCCTCTAGTTCGCCCAACGGCGAACTCAGCCGACTGGCTTACGTACGGCGAACTAAGCCGTGTCGAAGGACGTAAGCATTGAATCGGGGATGCGGGAGATCGAGGCTCGGGATGGTCGGCTCGACGTACGATGGACATCCATCCACATCGACCGACGGACCTACACCAAGATCGGTCGATACTATCCCTTCTCCTGTGCATAACATCCAAAACCTCGACACAATGCAGATGTGTACTGATCTAGAAAAAACCTACAACATGCTTGGACATCATGAGTACAGCATTGCGAGCCTTGAGGAGTGGATACAAAGAATCCACTATGAGGTCCAAGGGTTGAAAGCTAGTATGACCAGAAGTGAGAAAGCCACAAGAAGCTTTTTAACTTCATGGTTTGAAGAATCATAAGACAAGGACGATACTTGTTTCCCAACAAGTACCTGCAATGCACCTCCCTCGCCACAATATCTCAATAGTCAAGCTAAATGACTTTAACTGAGCGCTGAGTGGGAGGCAACCCACTAGTAGGTATTTACTTTCTTAGTTTTATTTTATTTTTACTTATTACTTTCGTTTTTATTTATTTCAGATGACCACGATCACTACCTATCGACTGATAAGACCATGTCTACATCGCTCGACAGAGCCCTGTCCATGACGATCGATGGAAGTGACTCAACATCGATCGATACGAACATCGGTCAGGTATATCGTTCACAATTTTTGATATCAGTTATACTTTATTTATTTATGCACTAACTCCGGCTGGTTATACACTGAGGACAGTGTATGATTTAAGTCTGGGGGAGTGGAGATTACTGATGCTACTTTACCTTTTTGATCTCATTAAATGTTTTCAAAAATTGGTTTTATTGAGTCAAGAAAGGGACAAAAGATTTCAAAATTTTTGCTTTTTATCTAACCATTCTTAGAATTGTTGATTGCAGAAAGTACTATAGATGCTAAAGTGGATCACCAGTCACCTATGACAACACTTTTCATGATTGTTTGGAAGAACCAAAGGTGATTTCCAACCTAACCTTACATCTATTGCTTGTCTTGGGGCTTGGTATACAAGGGATCGGAATCCTCCTACAAGTCTAGAAGGTAAATGTCTTGATAATTTTGGTTTCTTTCTCTCCTCCTTTGGAATCCCTAAAGAGAAAAATAAAAGATTGAGATGATTTCCTGAGAGGCAGAGAGAGAGGTACATTACCCATGACCCCACTATTCGCCTACACTTTGTCAGAAAAGACTACAAAAAGTAGTAGAAAAATCAATAAGATGAACATCTGATGTTCATTGGGATTGATGTAAAAGAAAAGAAAGTTTGGATTCAGAGAAGGGGGGATATATGGAGAAAAGAAACCAGAATGAGAATGCCTGAAACTTGTTTGAGTTGAATCCAAGTGTTCCTTGATCGATACTCCCAAGGTAAAGCCTTCACTTTTATTTTATGCATAAATGAAATCAGTAGAGGGGATAGACAGACAGGATTGCTAAGTTGATTGCCTAGATGAATTTGGTTGCTAAGCTAGGATATGGTATAATGTACTTTTGTAGTGAGCAATATGAGATGTGGCTTGCAACAAAGTAGAGGTTATGATTTTAAGTTAAGATTTTATTGAGTCCCTGCTGTTTTTAAACTTCTTCCAAAGACTAACTATTGTGTTTGCTTGAGGACAAGCAAAAGGTTAAGTCTGGGGGAGTTGATATACCATGGTTTTGATCCACTTTTGACCATGGTATTTATATGATTTTATAATATATTTATATGTTTTGAAGTCTATTAGGTATGTTTTCAGGTTCAGAAGCATTTTGGAGTAAAGTGATGATTTAGGTGCCCTTATGGACTTAAAGGAGAGATTTCTCGAGATGATAAAGATCAGACAATAAGGTCGATATCTAGAGATACATATCGATAGATACACATCTTGTGTGATCGATCGTCGACGCTTACGAAGAGGATGACGAATTGAGATACTTCATCGATCGATGTACACCATGTACCATCGATCGATATGAAGCATGAAGAGCAAGTTTGACTTGGCCTACTTGAAGCCCAAGTTCTTTCTATATTACAAGATTGCCACTGGCGAGTTTTTAACCTAATGGAACTCATATTTATAGTTTTGCCTATGTGTTTTGGCTAGACATGCTTTTTATGTTTTTTAGTGCTTTTTGTACTTCAAAAGCTTTACATGCTTTTTATGTTCTTTGATTTATAAAAGTATTCTTTTCATCTTATTCTCATTTTCATAAAGGTTATAGAATTCTATATTTAAAAGAAACACACAAAGAGATTTGTTGTTCCAAGAACCAAGAGCTCAATCTACTAATCTAATGAATTTCTATTATTACCTTGTTGCTATGAATCACTTAGCCATGTCTGAGTAGATTCACTTGTTAGATTTAGGGTTCAAATAGTTATGAGGGATTAGCCCCAACTATGGATTGTTGAGTTGTGATATTCATTATCCTGATGAACCCAAATGCTTACTCTAGAATAGCTAACTAGAGTATGATCATGGAATGATTTAACTTGTTAATCATCATCCTGAAATCATCTGGTATAAGCTGAGATTCTAGGGACGATGCGAGAGCCGGTCTATGATCTTGATGAACACGTTCGATTCGATCTGAAGCTATATCGATCGATACTCCTATAGAGTAATCGATCGACGGCTACATATATTGGCCGATATGGCGATCATACCATCGGTCGATATAGCCAGCAGTCAGATCAATGGACGAGTCTAATAGCGATAACTATAGATTTATCTAAGAATTGAAGTTCTTTAATATCTTGCAAGCAACTTATAAAGACATATATACCATTATAATCCTGATTTTCTGAATAGTAACCTTGAATCTAGCTACTTTCTTTTATTGTTTAAAACCTAAACCAAACTCTCTTGAGCAACTTACCATTGCTCACAACTGTAATTTACTTTTAAACCATAATCAACCTAGCATAGTCACTTAGGATTATATCTTTTGTGTTCCTTAGTTCCTTGTGGATTCGATCCCTAAGTACTACAACTGAACCTCTTATTTGAGAGAGTAATTCACTCCTTACGGTAATTTGAGAGATATGAAATTTAATATCACTCAAATTACCCTAAGGAGTGAATTACTCTCATCAAAAGAGGTTCAATTGTAGTACTTAGGGATCGAATCCATAAGGAGCTAAGGAACCTAATAGATCTAATAGTTATATGATTAAGCTAGGCTAATAAGTATTAATGCAGTAAATAAATATAATAAACTTGAAAGCAATAAACAAGATGAACAAGGTAATTGTTCAGCTTAGCAAGGATTTGTTTGATGGAAGGATGATTGCTAGATCTAGGGTTTCTATTCAGGTAATCAGGATTATAATTCTATAGATGCCTAACAAGTTGCATGCATGATATTAAAGAGCTTCTACTCTTAGATAAGTCTATTAGTTGTCGCTATCTAGACTCGTCCATGAATCTGATGCTGACAGTATCGATCGATATTGTTGTCGCTACATCGATCGATATATACTTGTCTTCGGTCGATTACTCTATACGAGTATCGATCGATATAGCTTCAGATTGAGTTGAAAAGTTCCCACCAAGATCATAGACCGGCTCTCGCGTATCCCTAGAGGATCTTAGCTTATACAAGATGATATCAGAATGATGACTAATGAATTAATTCCATCATGTTCATGGTTCTAGTTCATGACTCTAGAATCAAGCATTAGGGTTCATCATGATAATGAATATCACAACTTAGCAATCTATAGTTGGGGCTAGTCCCACAACCTATCTGAACCCTAAATCCAACAGGTGAATCATTGAGACATGAAGATTGTCACAGAAATCATAGATGAATAGATGAAGAACATAAATAATATAAAACCAAAACCAATGGAGGTCCAGGAGGACTCTGATAGGAGTTCCTCCCTTCTCTCCGAACAAAAGAATAATGAATCAAAGAAAGCGTAGCCGTCAACAATAGCTTGCAAATAACATAAATAGGGTTTCAAGTCGTCAAGGGTATTTTGGTAACTTTGTGGTATCTTTTGGGCTTCACTCGGTCATGAAATATAGTCATCCCACGTTCTGGCATCCATATCGATCGATATGAAGGCTTTCCCAATGATCGATATACATTCCTCTTCTCGACAGCCTTCTCTCGTGAGGCAGACTGACAACTCTTCAGTAAAACGGGCATAACTTCTGATCTAACCGTTGGATTGACCTCAAACCAGTTGCATTGGAAAGCTAACGCAAAGCTATATCTTGTGTCAAAAGATGGGCTCAATCTCACAATAGGAAGATCTCCATCCATATCTAAAAATCTGACGCATCTGCGCAGCTCTACACTCAAAAGGCTCCATATCGTACCAGATCCTGTAAATACTCTTAATAGACTCTATATTGTAGTAAATATATATGAAAACACCTATAGACCATGACTAAAAATGGGTAAAATCCATGGTCGATCATACTTGGATTTATTCTAAGTCTAGAACCGAGTATTATACATATTATCTGATAGTGGTTTATGAATCTCGACACAGGAACCAAACCATGATTTTCTAGATCATTGATAGGATATTGGTTCATGTATTGATATTTGTTGATATTTGGTTTGAGGAACTGAGGCATACCGTGATCAAGCCAAGGAGTCGTGAAGACTCAATCAGCAAGAAGTTGTGTGGTGTGTGGGTAGATCGTCTTATGAATGAACTTATGATAGCCTATAGTGCAAACTGATGTTATGTAATGAAGCAAATGTTTTATTACTAATACAATATCGATTTACCCTTTGTTTATACAACTTGTTGTGTTATTTATGTACCACATTTACAATGGAAATGACTTAGTAAAATAAATAAGACTAGAAATGAATCCAATAAAAAATTATGGTCTAAGTGTGAGGCCGCGGGTCCAAGTAGGTCTAGAACCTCAGTAGCCGGTCTTACAAGATGTGTTTTTTTAGTGGACCTTGACGAGGGAGCGAAACTCATTTCCCACAATAAATTACCTCAGTTCATTGTGATTCATAAAGTTAATCACAGTGAATTTAAAAAGGAACTGGTTTGTAGAGTGACCTAACTCAACACTTTGTGTCCTTGATTCCGGTTAAACCAAGGATTTGGTTTGGTTTGATATTTAACCACTTCGTCTCATTCTCTGGGAAGAGGAAACATCATTCCTTTGAAATATGGAACATCACCTAGATTCACATTATTAGGTTTTATACATCAAATGTAGTTGATATGCTGAAATTAACTTAATCTACTCTCTCAAATATGATGTTCAGTGTAGTACTTAAAGATCTAATCCACATGATTGGGGATCGCACAAGTTGTAGTCGCCTTGTCGATGAAAATAAGCGGACTGATACAAATATGAAAGAGGCAAAGGAGGAGCAGGCCAAAACATCAATAATACCATCTCAATTAATAAAAAAACATATGGCCTAATATAAAGGGAATTTTTTCCTAAAAGGAACAAAAAAAAATCACATATTGTCCCTTTTGGGATCATTTTATGGGTTTTTTTGTCCACTTAGAATTAATATTAATGTTAATCTATTATAACCTTCTTATCATACTTTAAAAATTAATTGAAACATATTTAAATATTAAATAATTTTTATTCTTAAAAAAAACTCTACACTCTTCATCTCTCCGTGCTTCTCCACCAAACCACTCACCAGACCTTCAAATTAACAGTCTCATCAGATCACCAATATGAGACCCATTAGGAGACAGTCATTTGTCTCTGCATCAGCCACCGTTTCCACTCCTAAACACGAAACAGATCCGAAGAAACGTGTCGTAATCACCGGTATGGGTCTCATCTCGGTCTTTGGTGAGATTGATGGTTAATACGTGAAACTGCATTCCAGTGAGAGTGGAATCAGCTTTATTGATTGATGCGTCTAAGTTTCCCATTCGATTCGGTGACCAGATCTATGGGTTTATCTCTAAAGGTTACATCAATGAGAAGAATGAACGTAGGCTTGATGATTACTTGAAGTATTGCATTGTAACTGGAAAGAATGCTCTTAAAAGTGAAAATCTTGGTCTTGGTAAGCTTAACATGGTTCTATATTAGATTGAAAAAATTCAAAACCTTAATTTATTTTAAGATTATTCAGTTAAAAGTAGATTCAGAAAAGGTTTAATCTTTAAACATGAACTTGATTTATCTCTGATGGGTTTAACACTTACTTGTCTAGGGTGTTATTGTAGATTAATAAGCTTAAAGCTAGATTGATAACATCGGTAACATTGATGAGCTGGTCACGACAAGTATATCACACATGTATTGCTTTCGTTTGAAGAGATCTGAAAATACAAAAACAAAAAGTTGAAGAGATCTGAAAATACGAAAACAAAAGGAGAACGGAAAATGGCCATTCCCAGGGTCGAACTTAAGATTTGGACATCAAGTTAAATATTTTTTCATATATTTTTACCTAGAAAAAAAATTAATATGTTTTTTTATAGACAAAAAAGGTAGTAAATGTCCAACTATGCCAAAAGTTTATTTTGTTCTAAGGGAACAATAGTAACATTATTTTGTCTCTTATTGGGAATTTTTCCTACTATAAATGGTTTAATAACATAAAACTAATAAATTTTACATTCAAAACTGAAAAATCATCTCGTTCGGAACAAATTTTTTATCTTTAAAACGTCAAATATTAAAGCAGAGGGAGTTAAAAAGTAACTTTCTAACAAACTTCCAAGATTTGGTAAAATTAGTTTACTATAAAAATCATCTTGATCAACCACATTCTGACAAAATCATCTCGGTTCACACTATAGAATAAACATAAAAAACGTTACAGTTGAAAAGTAGCATATACACATGATGGCATTTCAAGTGTCAAAGAAAATTTATTGTACCTTTATTATTTTAAATTTATTTACAATTTTTTTTCCAGCACAATGTTCTGATTCCATTGTGATTAAAGCGTGTATGAAAAACTGTATCACAAATCAGTGCACGAAAGCATTGGAAAAAACTAATCCAGTGATATGTTACAGCTCTTGTAAGACAATGTGCGGTCCAAAGAAGTATGGGAAACTCGTCACTGCCAGGGTTATGGCTTATCAATATCCTATTACGAGGTTCTGTAATAATTTTGATTGGATATTCCATATTTGCTAAGTTTGAGAGTGAAAATTATTAAATTTTCCAATGCATATGTTTTATACCTATATATTTTTATGATCGATTAATATTTACTGTACTTCTTTTTCCATAAAAAAATATCTAACATGGTGTAATTCCTTTTGTGAGTACCCACTAAAAAACCTATACGTTAAAACTGTTATGATAAAAGTATTGTCTTAAACACTGGTTATTGTTGTATAAAAACTCAAGTCGATAAGTTATCTTAGAAACTCTACTTTTCACACAAATTTATTTAAGATGCCAAAAAAAGAATTACTTTTAATACTATAGGAGAAGAATAATTTGTAATTTGCATTCCTACTTTATAATAAATAAACAAGTTTTTTATAAAACTGTATAATAGAAATTTTAAGAAGTTAATGGAAACTATATTACTATTTGAAACAAATATCAAAAAATAGAGAAATAATTTTGTGATCCCCTCAATATTTAGTAAATACAATGAACGATTGAAGAATACAAAGGCAGACAGTTTTGCACTTAGTGTTAGGAACCAAACGTCCTCATCGGTTATATAGACACAAAGCTATCAGTTTGGTTTGCAGTGTCTTAATCGATTTTATATATGTTGATGACAAAAAAATTTTGAACCACTTAATATTTATTAAATAAAATGAATAATTAAATTATGTGCTGCCATTCAAATATATTTTGCAAAAAAAAAATCCTTTACTGAAACTTCATATAAAAAATATTTTAGTTATTTTATAGGCAAAACCAATAAGCTATTCTAAATAATATTATACATATTCAAAAAGATAATCACATTTAAACCATCAAAATATTTTTGTTAAATCATTGAAGCCTCAAAGTAGCATACACCTTTACATAACCAGAGCACTTAACACAACACTTTCAAGACATTATTTAATAATTGGGTTAACAATAGAACCTCAAGTCAATTTCAGATGTAGAGTTCGTGAGAGAGATAAACCAAAGATAGTTCTTGGTAAAGATCCCGACAAAGGGATGTATATAAAGAAAAGGGACCAGAGAATGAACCATTTTTGAAGATCTGCAAATAGATGGAAATCAACAAGATATGGACACATAGCAGGTGTTTTATGCAAAGAGTGGCTGCAAGAATGAAACAATGGTTGTTGGGTGACCAAATATCCATTATGGCTGAGCTTGTAAGCATCCATATATGCACTTTTCTTGTTTAATGTTAGCTTGTTTGATCTTTTAATATATTCAGTTTTGTTTATTATTCTGTTTCAGATTCGTCTAAAATTGTTGAATTTGAATTTCGCGTGTTCAAGATATAAGTAAGAACTCGATGGTGGATAATTTGAAATATGTTTATTAGAAAGATATATGAAGATACACAATGGAATGTATCTGAAATCGTCTAAAATGATAATTATTTCATAAAAGATTGATATATCATGGTTTTTATGGGTTTTGACCATGATATAAATCATATTAGAGTTTATATTTTATGATTGAAGTCACTTTATAGTCTTTGCAGTTTATGTACCTTTTGGACGAATTGAAGATTTTGGAGCATTTTGGATCTTAAAGAGGATCAGAGCCTAAGAGAGCAAGTCGGAGTCGATCTACACCTTTTGTGGCCAACCAAACCAACATGTTTTAATGAAATTTCAATAATTGCAACTTTGGCCAAAATTCTTCAATATCTTTAAAAAGAGTCTCAAACGAGAGAGTCTGAAGGATCCAAAAGTGGCCTCCAACATTAATTTAATTGAATCTCTTTTTTTGGGGCTTAGTATACGTGTATCAGATTCCTCGTTCAGGTATGAAAAAAAAAATATGTGTATGGTGTATCAGATTATCGATACCCCCTTGATGAGACTGCACCTTAAGCTCTTAAATGAGGTTAGTGATGGTGGTCCTGGATGTCTCTTATTAGTTGTGGGCTGGAAATGGTTATGTTCCTAAGTTGAGGTCGAGTTGATGGAAGTAAATTCTAAGGTTGTTACTAGTTGATGTGGCTTATAACACGTAATGGTGAAATGATGGTTCTAAAGGATATGTGAGTTACTACGTTTTCAAACCTCTCTCACAAGTTTAGTTCTTTGTGTTTCTCAAGAAGTCTAAAGGAGTTGATATATCATGGTTTTATAGGTTCTTACCATGATATAAGTCCTATTTTAAGTCTATACTAGATTTTGACCTTCGCTTAGAAAGCGCGGGTTTGTTTTTGATTTATTTTTAATAGTTACAAAATTTTGATTTTTTGTCGTCTATGAAATTTGGGTTTTATATCATATAGTTGTGTTTTTTATTTATTTAAAATTAAAAAGATCGAAAGTTTACTGATAGAAAGAGATGATTCAATATTTGGAGAATCAGCTACGATCCACGAAAGATTGACCAGGCATTTTACTTGCCTGTCGTGATGAATATCCTTAATAGTTATGAATATTCCAGCCATGTTTTAATAGTTATGAAATTTGGGTTTTACATCATATAGTCGTATTTTATGTTTATAGGTTTGTTAATTATCTTGTTTTTCCAAATCTTAACGATTTATAGGCTGCCCGTGGGAGGAGTTCTCCTTGTAAATTATAATAATAGGTTTTAAATCTTTAATAATAAGCAATCTGAGAAAAAAACGAAAACATTGAAAGAAGCAAAAAAATATTATTTTAGAAAACCAAAACAACAAACTAAAATAATATCAGACATCCGTCTATGTATTATTGATCATCTTCTAACAAACCCCGAGAAAAGTAGGTCTCTTTGTATGACAAATAGAGAACATTGTTGAACGTTTTGATTTCTTCATAATATGTCGGCTTTTTACAGTATTCAGCAAGACACGCAAATAAAATGTCTCGTCAATCTTTCGTGGAGCGTTGTTTATTCTCCCAATATTGTTTCATCACTAAACTTTTGATCTTTTTGTTCCAAATAAACCTAGTAGAAATTTCAGCTGAAGTTAGTATCCAACCAACAGAACTGACCTTGTTTAATTCGAACTAGCTGTAGAACATTGTATTTTCAGTTAGAACGTGGGTGGTATCCTCTAAGAGAGAGCTGCATATTGTTGTCATTTTTTCTGTATTTTTAGGTTTGATGAATATCATGGTTAATTGATGCTATATTAATAATAAGTAGGTGGTACAGCCAATTTAGGTTACTCAAAAATAGGTAAGAATATAATTTTGTGAGTATATTGTAATTAGATTATATGTTTTTAATTTATACGAATTAATGCTAATCCAATTTAAGTCGGTGACAAAACTTCTGTAGCTATAAAGAAATTAATACTAATTGTGCTATTAAATAAAACTTGTAGATAAAGAAATATAAATATTTCAGAATTCGTATCTAAAATAAATTGGTAACTAAAATATTTGGCTAATACATTAAAATAGCCTTGGTAAACATATTTGATGACGATAAAGGCAATAACATCGTATAGTTTAAAATTTGATTTTTATGAAAAAATATGTGACTTTGTGGAATAAGAAATATTATGCGATTATCTATACAATTATAATAATTTTTTAATTAGTAAGAGTTGATGTTAATCCAATTAAATTAGGTTAGCAAAAAAATCTTTTAAATCATTATATTAGTAGTTTATTTTCCCAATATTGAAACATCTCTTAATTTCAATAAGTATATTAGTATTAAAAATCTAAATCGCCATCAATATCAATGTAGATGTTATTAAATATTTCAATCATGCCACAAAAAAATGTATAGATATTTTCAAAGAGAACAATCATTATTTTCACATAGATAATTTATGATGGGGTCAAAATCGGTTACGACGGAATCAACAACCAAAACTTTCCGAAAATTTAAGATTAGGTTTGTAAAAATACAAAAAAGCGCCGAGAATAATTCTAGGGACTTTCTGAACAAAGTAATTCCGTAAACTTGACAATTGTCATCTTGGAAATCATTGAAAATGCGAATAAAACAATCCACGATTTGGCCGATTGGCCAAATTAGCAAAAAACGGCCGTAACGTCCAAACTCCCCAAAACGGCGAAGCCGTCCAGGACGTCTGTTGGGGTAAAAAATGGTAATCTCGAAATCAACGTCTACGATTACTTCTCCTTATATTCTCCGAAAGGATCTCGGGTCGAGAACACAAGAAACGACCGAAACCGAACAACCGACCAAGGTAAAGCCTTCACTTTTATTTTATGCATAAATGAAATCAGTAGAAGGGATAGACAGACAGGATTGCTAAGTTGATTGGCTAGATGAATTTGGTTGCTAGAATTGATAGAGGAAGCACCGTAAAGTTCTGTAGTGAGCAATATGAGATGTGGCTTGCAACAAAGTAGAGGTTATGATTTTAAGTTAAGATTTTATTGAGTCCCTGTTGTTTTTAAACTTCTTCCAAAGACTAACTATTGTGTTTGCTTGAGGACAAGCAAAAAGTTAAGTCTGGGGGAGTTGATATACCATGGTTTTGACCCACTTTTGACCATGGTATTTATATGATTTTATAATATATTTATATGTTTTGGTGTATATTAGGTATGTTTTTAGGTTCAGGAGAATTTTGGAGTAAAGTGATGATTTAGGTGCCCTTATGGACTTAAAGGAGATTTTTCCTGAGATGACTATGAAGATCAGACAATAAGGTCGATATCTAGAGATACATATCGATCGATACACATCTTGTGTGATCGATCGACGACGCATCCGAAGAGGATGACGAATTGAGATACTCCATCGATCGATATGAAGCATGAAGAGCAAGTTTGACTTGGCCGACTTGAAGCCCAAGTTCTTTCAATATTACAAGATTGCCACTGACGAGTTTTTAACCTAATGGAACTCATATTTGTAGTTTTGCCTATGTGTTTTGGCTAGACATGCTTTTTATGTTTTTTAGTACTTTTTGTACTTCAAAAGCTTGACATGCTTTTTATGTTCTTTGATTTATAAAAGTATTCTTTTCATCTTATTCTCATTTTCATAAAGGTTATAGAATTCTATATTTAGAAGAAACACTCAAAGAGATTTGTTGTTCCAAGAACCAAGAGTTCAATCTTTTAATCTAATGAATTTCTATTATTACCTTGTTGCTATGAATCACTTAGCCATGTCTGAGTAGATTCACTTGTTAGATTTAGGGTTCAAATGGTTATGAGGGATTAGCCACAACTATGGATTGTTGAGTTGTGATATTCATTATCCTGATGAACCCTAATGCTTACTCTAGAATTGCTAACTAGAGTATGATCATGGAATGATTTAACTTGTTAATCATCATCATGAAATCATCTGGTATAAGCTGAGACTCTAGGGACGATGCGAGAGCCGGTCTATGATCTTGGTGAACACGTTCGATTCGATCTGAAGCTATATCGATCGATACTCCTATAGAGTAATCGATCGACGGCTACATATATCGGCCGATATGGCAATCATACCATCGGTCGATATAGCCGGCAGTCAGATCAATGGACGAGTCTAATAGCGATAACTATAGATTTATCTAAGAATTGAAGTTCTTTAATATCTTGCAAGCAACTTATAAAGACATCTATACCATTATAATCCTGATTTTCTGAATAGTAACCTTGAATCTAGCTACTTTCTTTTATTGTTTAAAACCTAAACCAAACTCTCTTGAGCAACTTACCATTTCTCACAACTGTAATTTACTTTTAAACCATAATCAACCTAACATAGTCACTTAGGATTATATCTTTTGTGCTCCTTAGTTCCTTGTGGATTCGATCCCTAAGTACTACAACTGAACCTCTTATTTGAGAGAGTAATTCACTCCTTACGGTAATTTGAGAGATATGAAATTTAATATCACTCAAATTACCCTAAGGAGTGAATTACTCTCATCAAAAGAGGTTCAATTGTAGTACTTAGGGATCGAATCCACAAGGAGCTAAGGAACCTAATAGATCTAATAGTTATATGATTAAGCTAGGCTAATAAGTATCAATGCAGTAAATAAATATAATAAACTTGAAAGCAATAAACAAGATGAACAAGGTCATTGTTCAGCTTAGAAAGGATTTGTTTGATGGAAGGATGATTGCTAGATCTAGGGTTTCTATTCAGGTAATCAGGATTAAAATTCTATAGATGCCTAACAAGTTGCATGCATGATATTAAAGAGCTTCAACTCTTAGATAAGTCTATTTGCTGTCGCTATCTAGACTCGTCCATGAATCTGATGTCGACAGTATGGATCGATATTGCTGTCGCTACATCGATCGATATATACTTGTCGTCGATCGATTACTCTATAGGAGTATCGATGGATATAGCTTCAGATCGAGTTGAAAAGTTCCCACCAAGATCATAGACCGGGTCTCGCATATCCCTTGAGGATCTTAGCTTATACAAGATGATATCAGAATGATGACTAATGAATTAATTCCATCATGTTCATGGTTCTAGTTCATGACTCTAGAATCAAGCATTAGGGTTCATCATGATAATGAATATCACAACTTAGCAATCTATAGTTGGGGCTAATCCCACAACCTATCTGAACCCTAAATCCAACAGGTGAATCTATTCAGACATGAAGATTGTCACAGAAATCATAGATGAATAGATGAAGAACATAAATAATATAAAACCAAAACCAATGGAGGTCCAGGAGGACTCTGATAGAAGTTCCTCCCTTCTCTCCTAACATATTAATAATGAATCAAAGAAAGTGTAGCCGTCAACAATGGCTTGCAAATAACATAAATAGGGTTTCAAGTCGCCAAGGGTATTTTGGTAACTTTGTGGTATCTCTGTGAACATGAAGAAATAAAGGAGTTAATAAGAAGAGAAGCATGGAGTCAAGACAGGATGTAGTGTCTACATATAGTTGACTATATATTACAGCTACATGTGTGGTCTATATTATAGTCGACTATATGACACGACTACACTCCTCAACTACATGGAAGACAAATTCAAATTTGAATTTCCCAGATCTGTCCGTTGGGAACCTGTCCTATCACTAGAATCAGAGTGCCATTCTTTATTAGTTTCCTCTCTTCTTAAATATGAGTACTTGTACACAGAAATGGTTTAAGGAAAATAATATTCCTAATAAAAACACTATTCACTCTCTCTCTCTCTCTCTCTCTCTCTCTCTCTCTCTCTCTCTCTCTCTTTCACGGATCTCACTCTCTCTCTCATTGTTCTTGATAATTCTGGCTCATTCTCTACATATTATCACACTAAATCTTCTCATTCCATCATGGTATCAGAGCAACAAAGCTCTTGAAACCTTCTTACTTCCGCAAACAAAAGAAACTCTGTTTTTTGTTCTTGTTCTTTCTCAATATTCAGCAACTAACCTACTGGTTTGTGAGTGAAAGATGGGGAATAACAAACCTATTACCATACCTGTGTCACTAAAA
>CAKOAT010168488.1:99181-127811 GCA_932364175.1 Eruca vesicaria subsp. sativa
CACACTTGATATTCTTAATGAGGCAGGTGACTTAGGAGGAAGACCAGCCAAGACACCCTTGGAAGAAGGGTACAAAGTGCTGAGAGAGGGGGAGTTTGAAGACACTCCCTTTGAAGATGTCAAGAGATATAGGAGAGTGGTTGGAAAACTGATTTACTTAACCATTACTAGACCGGATGTGTGTTTTGCTGTGAATCAAATGAGCCAACACATGCAAAGACCTAGGATTCATCACTGGCACATGGTGGAAAGGGTCTTAAGATACTTGAGAGAGGCTCCGGGTCAAGGAGTATGGATGGCGTGCAATAAAAACACAGAAGTGGTGGGCTATTGTGATGCAGATTGGACTGGTGATAGAGTTGATAGGAGATCAACCACTGGTTACTGCACATTTATTGGAGGAAATCTAGTCACATGGAAGACCAAGAAGCAGAAGGTGGTCTCTTGTTCAAGCGCTGAGGCAGAATATAGAGCTATGAGGAAACTCACAAGTGAACTCATTTGGATCAAGGGATTGCTAAAAGACTTGGGCATTGGGATCAGTACNACTGCACATTTATTGGAGGAAATCTAGTCACATGGAAGACCAAGAAGCAGAAGGTGGTCTCTTGTTCAAGCGCTGAGGCAGAATATAGAGCTATGAGGAAACTCACAAGTGAACTCATTTGGATCAAGGGATTGCTAAAAGACTTGGGCATTGGGATCAGTACACCAATGACTATGCATTGTGACAATCAGGCTGCAATTCACATTGCATCAAACTCAGTTTTCCATGAGAGGACCAAACACATAGAAGTGGACTGCCACAAGGTAAGACAAGCAGTAGAACAACAAGTGATCCTCCCATGCTATACAAAAAGTGAAGATCAACTTGCTAATATTTTCACCAAGGCAGCCAGCAACAAAGTTTGTGAGTCCATTCACCCTAGACTTGGACTCATAGACCTCTCATGTCACTAATCCCCTCATCATGGAGTATTCTACTCTTTCCTTGCTTAGTTTTTATCCCAATGGGTTTTGCTAAGTAAGGTTTTAATGAGGGAATGCTTCATGGTATTCCAAGCTTGACAGAATAANCATTCTTTATTAGTTTCCTCTCTTCTTAAATATGAGTACTTGTACACAGAAATGGTTTAAGGAAAATAATATTCCTAATAAAAACACTATTCACTCTCTCTCTCTCTCTCTCTCTCTCTCTCTCTCTCTCTCTCTCTCTCTCTCTCTCTCTCACGGATCTCACTCTCTCTCTCATTGTTCTTGATAATTCTGGCTCATTCTCTACATATTATCACACTAAATCTTCTCATTCCATCATCTTCTGGGCTTCAGTCGGTCATGAAATATAGTCAGCCCACGTTCTGGCATCCATATCGATCGATATGAAGGCTTTCCCATCGATCGATAAACATTTCTCTTCTCGACAGACTTCTCTCGCGAGGCAGACGAACCACTCTTCAGCAAAATGGGAATAACTTCTGATCTAACCGTTGGATTGACCTCAAACCGGTTGCATTGGAAAGCTAACTCAAAGCTATATCTTGTGTCAGAAGATGGGATCAATCGCACCGTAGGGAGATCTCCATCCATATCTAAACATCTGACGCATCTGCGAAGCTCTGCACTCAAAAGGCTCCAAAAGACACCAAAATCACCACTTTACTCCATATCGTACCTGATCCTGTAAATAATCTAAATAGACTCTATATTGTTGTAAATATATATATGAAAACATCTATAGACCATGACTAAAAATGGGTAAAATCCATGGTCGATCATACTTGGATTTATTCTAAGTCTAGAACCGAGTATAATACATATTATCTGATAGTGGTTTATGAATCTAGACACATGAACCGAACCATGATTTTCTAGATCATTGATAGGATATTGGTTCATGTATTGATATTTTTTGATATTTGGTTTGAGGAACTGAGGCATACTGTGATCAAGCCAAGGAGTCGTGAAGACTCAATCAGTGAGAAGTTGTGTGGTGTGTGGGTATATCGTCTTATGAATGAACTTATGATAGCCTATAGTGCAAACTGATGTTATGTAATGAAGCAAATGTTTTATTACTAATACAATATCGATTTACCCTTTGTTTATACAAGTTGTTGTGTTGTTTATGTACCACATTTACAATGGAAATGACTTAGTAAAATAAATAAGACTAGAAATGAATCCAATAAAAAATTATGGTCTAAGTGTGAGGCCGCGGGTCCAAGTAGGTCTAGAACCTCAGTATCCGGTCTTACAAGATGTGTTTTCTTAGTGGACCTTGACGAGGGAGCGAAACTCATTTCCAACAATAAATTACCCCAGTTCATTGTGATTCAAAAAGTTAATCACAGTGAATTTAAAAAGGAACTGGTTTGTAGAGTGACCTAACTCAACACTTTGTGTCCTTGATTCCGGTTAAACCAAGGATTTGGTTTGGTTTGATATTTAACCACTTCGTCTCATTCTCTGGGAAGAGGAAACATCATTCCTTTGAAATATGGAACATCACCTAGATTCACATTATTAGGTTTTATACATCAAATGAAGTTGATATGCTGAAATTAACTTAATCTACTCTCTAAAATATGATGTTCAGTGTAGTACTTAAAGATCTAATCCACATGATTGGGGATCGCACAAGTTGTAGTCGCCTTGTCGATGAAAATAAGCGGACTGATACAAATATGAAAGAGGCAAAGGAGGAGCAGGCCAAAACATCAATAATACCATCTCAATTAATAAAAAAAACATATGGCCTAATATAAAGGGAATTTTTCCTAAAAGGAATTAAAAAAATCACATATTGTCCCTTTTGGGATCATTTTATGGGTTTTTTTCCACTTAGAATTAATATTAATGTTAATCCTATTATAACCTTCTTATCATACTTTAAAAAATTATTTAAAACATATTTAAATATTAAATAATTTTTATTCTTCAAAAAAACTCTACACTCTTCATCTCTCCGTGCTTCTCCACCAAACCACTCATCAGACCTTCAAATTAACAGTCTCATCAGATCACCAATATGAGACCCATGAGGAGACAGTCATTTGTCTCTGCATCAGCCACCGTTTCCACTCCTAAACACGAAACAGATCCGAAGAAACGTGTCGACCGGTATGGGTATCGTCTCGGTCTTTGGTCAGATTGATGGTTAATACGTGAAACTGATTTCCAGTGAGAGTGGAATCAGCTTTATTGATTGATGCGTCTAAGTTTCCTATTCGATTCGGTGACCAGATCTATGGGTTTATCTCTAAAGGTTACATCAATGAGAAGAATGAACGTAGGCTTGATGATTACTTGAAGTATTGCATTGTAACTGGAAAGAATGCTCTTAAAAGTGAAAATCTTGGTGTTGATACGCTTAACATGGTTCTATATTAGATTGATAAAATCCAAAACCTTAATTTATTTTAAGATTATTCAGTTAAAAGTAGATTCAGTTTAAAGGTTTAATCTTTAAACATGAACTTGATTTATCTCTGATGGGTTTAACACTTACTTGTCTAGGGTGTTATTGTAGATTAATAAGCTTAAAGCTAGATTGATAACATCAGTAACGTTGATGAGCTGGTCACGACAAGTATATCACACATGTATTGCTTTCGTTTGAAGAGATTTGAAAATACAAAAACAAAAAGTTGAAGAGATTTGAAAATACGAAAACAAAAACAGAATGGAAAAATGGCCATTCCCAGGGTCGAACTTAAGATTTGGACATCAAGTTAACTATTTTTTCATATATTTTTACCTAGAAAAAAAAATTAATATGTTTTTTTATAGAAAAAAAGGTAGTAAATGTCCAAATATGCCAAAAGATGATTTTGTTCTAAGGGGGCAATAGTAACATTATTTTGTCTCTTATTGGGAATTTTTCCTACTATAAATGGTTTAATAACATAAAACTAATAAATTTTACATTCAAATCTGAAAAATCTTCTCGTTCAGAACAAATTTTTTATCTTTAAAGCGTCAAATATAAAAGCAGAGGGAGTTAAAAAGTAACTTTCTAACAAACTTCCAAGATTTGGTAAAATTAGTTTACTATAAAAATCATCTTGATCAACCACATTCTCACAAAGTCATCTCGGTTCACACTATAGAATAAACAAAAAAAACGTTACAGTTGAAAAGTAGCATATACACATGATGGCATTTCAAGTGTCAAAGAAAATTTATTGTACCTTTGTTATTGTAAATTTATTTACAATTTTTTTTCCAGCACAATGTTCTGATTCCATTGTGATTAAAGCGTGTATGAAAAACTGTATCACAAATCAGTGCACGAAAGCATTGGAAAAAACTAATCCAGTGATATGTTACAGCTCTTGTAAGACAAAGTGCGGTCCAAAGAAGTATGGGAAACTCGTCACTGCCAGGGTTATGGCTTATCAATATCCTATTGAGAGGTTCTGTAATAATTTTGATTGGATATTCCATATTTGCTAAGTTTGAGAGTGAAAATTATTAAATTTTCCAATGCATATGTTTTATACCTATATATTTTTATGATCGATTAATATTTACTGTACTTCTTTTTCCGTAAAAAAATATCTAATATGGTGTAATTCCTTTTGTGAGTACCCACTAAAAAACCTATACGTTAAAACTGTTATGATAAAAGTATTGTCTTAAACACTGGTTATTTTTGTATAAAAACTCAAGTCGATAAGTTATCTTAGAAACTCTACTTTTCACACAAATTTATTTAAGATGCCAAAAAAAGAATTACTTTTAATACTATAGGAGAAAAATAGTATGTAATTTGTATTCCTACTTTATAATAAATAAACAAGTTTTCTAAAGAGATCGGCGATTGTAGCCTGGTGTGGTATTCATAATCTAGAGTTGGGGCGCATGTTCAAATAAGTTGAGCGCCTCCCATATGGACTCCAATTATAACTCCAGAAGTGGTAAGATTTTCCATTTCCAATATTGAGATGAATCCAGTTGTAGACAAGGGGTCTCAACTTCAACAATCTATTAACCATCCAAGAGTGCTTGTTTGATTCTTTGATTATCCAGAAGTTGGAGAGATCTCCCGAGAGGACTGTGTCAACAAACAACGCTACCCAAATTGATCCTGAACTGAAAAACAGCAGCCATATGATTCTGATTGAAGTCGCCTTGTTCCAACTTATGAGGTCCCTCACTCCTTATCCTCCCTCTTTTCCGAAATTGTTATTGTTTCCCACGCCACTCTTGCCGTGCGGTGGCCCTCAATAGTTCCCTTCCATAGATATGCTCCACATAATGAATTAATCATTTTGATGCAGGCTTTCGGTAGAGCAAAGGTACTGCACCAGAGATTAGTTATCCATGATATTACCGTGTTGACAAGAAGAAACCTCCCTGCGAAAGATAGTGTTTTTGCTGACCAGGAATATAGTTTGCCTTTGACGCTGGGGATGAGTGGTTCAAAATTTTCCAAGGATAGCTTCTTCGTGCACAATGGTACCCCAAGATATCTAATGGCTAAATGCCCATGCGACAGACCAGTTTCCTCCATGATTTCTCTGATATTCTGCTGTGAGAGGCCGCACGTGAAGAAAAACGTTTTAGATCAACTCACTCTAAGACCAGATAGTGTTTCAAGTTCTCTAAGCACGTCAAGCACCCTTTACTGACTGAAGATTCCCCGAAGTTAAAATCCCCTATATATTAATTGAGAAACATTTGAAAAGATGTAACCTTAATTTTGTAATAATTAAAAAAGACCCCTTGCCTACATGTCAATCAATTAGGTAGTTAATAAATCCTACATGTCAGCTTCACATTGAAATTGAAAAATATGTTAGGTCCAATTCAATTTGTATATATCACTAGAACCATTAAATACGCTAGATATGATATATGATATAAAACAAACCAAGGTTAATACAAAAACGTGTCCGTATGTATCTTTTCGTTTTCAACATACAATGTTTTGTAATTATTTTACTCCCACAATACAGGCTCATCATCATCACTATGGTTGAAGAAATAACTTTTTCTAATTCGTTTGAAGAGACCTTTTCTTACTTCAAACACACATGACTGGAAGAAATTTTGAAATGTAAAAAAAGAGGACGTGAATCCTTAACCGCGTCTCCTCCGCGTTCCCACATCTCCGTCAAGGTCATACGGCAAGCTCCTCCACCTTCGTCGGAGTTAAGACTTGCTGCCGTGCTCATCTTCTCCTCTGCAACATCAGGTGAGCTTCGTCATTGGCTCTCATCTCATGACCGCCGGAATCGTCGTGCACAGGATCTATCGTGAGCTCCAATGGCTATTTTGGCCTTTTTGCACATTTAGCCTTTGAACTTTTGGATATTTACACTTTGGTTCCATAACTATGGAACATACAGAAAGATCCACTTGAATCAACCTCAAAGCTTTTTATTGTGCGGTCTGACCCAAGGGAATATTCTGAAATTGTAACCTTGGTCCCTGCATTGTTGTAATCTTTCGTTTTTGCACCGAATATTCTTGATTTACAGAAATAATCTTCCAGAAATTTCCAATTTGGCACTCCAAACCCAAATGCAAAAAAAATGAACAAATATATGCAATGTAGACACCTAAATGAAACCTAAAGTGATTAAAAAGAACCAAATGAAATGCTAAATATCATTAAAACACACTATATATCACAGTCATTGTTTGTTGCCATCGGAATAACCATTTCAGGACTGAAGCAGGAGGAGCAAAAACTAGCAAAGCTGGAGGAGATCTTATCGAGTCCGGTGGTGGCAGGATGGGAACAACCTAAACCGTTGAGTTTAGTACGGCTTTCTCTTATTATATTTTAGGTTTTTGTTCATTTTTTATAATCTTTGAACCATGTAAAAACCACTAACCAATTATCGGTTTCAAATTGAATAATTAATATTTTAAATTCAAAAATGTTAATTTACAAAGCTTGGCAGGTTGAAAATTTATTACATAGTATTATAATAAATTATGCATGATGTTTATATGAAGTTAAACATCCTAAGTAGTAGTTTAAACACATCCATTACATATTAGTAATCATTATTTTGTAAGGAACTTTTCAAATACCATCATCTAAGTACTTGAAGTAAAGTATTGGTTGAAAAAAAGAAAAAAAAAACAATTTCATCTTATTTGGACCTTAAGTACAATAATAATCGTGTTGCTAAATTTTATGTTGTGTTAATGTGGTCGATAACCAATTATACTTCAAATTATATATAAGTCTAACCTAATTTGTACTTATCAGTTTTAATATTTTAATTTTTCATCTTATGTTCTCAAAAAATATAAAAATCTGATATTGTTATAATTAGTGTAACTTCAAAATCAAAAATACACAAATCTTAGTAAAAGAAAATATCCAAATGTGACAGACCTATCACAAATTTTAAGTTTTGATCAAAAATTCCAATTAAAATTGTTCATGGCCCAACAAATAGATTATTATATAAAAATCCAAATTATATACATATATACAGAAAACTTGGCATATATAAATCTTAACTTTGTCAATACCATATGGTTTATATTTTAACTATGTAACTCATCCTGCGCAAAGCGCAGGTCTTATCCTAGTAAGGAGGTTATTCGTGAAGCATAGATGTGTCAACTTTGTATCCTCACACCTCTGATGGTAGCTAAATTTTCCTTGAGCTGCAGCATTGTCAAGAAGCTAAGAGAGGCAATTCATGACAATAAAAAATAAGTATGGAGAGAGTGGGTCTCCTTGACGGAGACCACGCTTCCTTTTGAAGTATCCTTGAACTGTTCAGTTGTACCCTACCGTGAAAGTGGGCGTAGATATATAAGCTTTCAACCAATGGCTGTAGAGATCAGGTATTCCAATACTTACAAGGGTAGTGATGATGAAGTTCTAGTTAATGGTATCAAATACCTTTGCTATATCCATTTTTATAGTAATTCTTTTGATTCCCTTATCTCGATGGTAAACGTTTATTACCTCTACAGCTAGCACAGTGTTTTCCACCAGTAAGCGCCCCTGAAAGAAGGCAGTCTGGTTGGGACAAATCAGCTTGGGGAAAAAGGGTTTCGGACGATGAACCAGAAGCTTGGAAATGGCATTATATATGGTGTTACAGCAGGAAATAGGTCTTTAGTCTCCAATAGCAGAGACACATGGTCTTTTAGGTACTAAAGTGAGGATCGTTGAGTTTGTGGTCACGGGAAGGAACCATGTTCTGAAGAATCCTAGGATTGCATCTACTGTTTCTCCTCCAATCATATGCCAAACCTCTTTAAAGAATTCTGAGGTGAATCCGTCTGGCCCCAAAGCTTTGTTGGCATTGAGTTTGAAAATTATTTTTGCTATTTCAACAGCATCTGGAAGCGTGGTCATAGCTTGAGCTTGTGCGGGTTGACATCTAAAATGAAGGATAGACTGAAACCACTGAACAGAATAAAAGGATATTGGAAAATTTTATGGAGCCAGTTGATTCGTGAGATGTGAGACTGCCAACAGCCCCATTGCCAATGAATCGATTACCAAGTCATCCGAAGGGAGAGTGAAAGCTCTGATAGAATTGAAAGATGCTCTGACTTGTACCAATTGATGGAACAAGGTAATATTGAGCTCCCTTTCCTTAAGGTAGTCTATTTTTGATTTTTGCTTAAAATAGAATTTTTATATATTTCTCAAGAAACACCATTTGTCATATAAATCTTTCTCCTGCAGAAATATGTCCTCTGTGTTAATGAAGGCATGGACCTGAACAGCTTGAAGCAAACAGTTACTCTCTTTTATTCTCTCTTGAATATTTGAGAAATGTATATATATATATATATATATATATATATGTATATATTATAAAAAAAATTACTATATAAGATCTCCACAGACGATTCATAAATTTATGAGAAATACTGTATGTCTTTCAATCACTAACTGTTAGTTTTTTCTTCTCAGATTCTTTTTTTTTTTTGTAATTCTTCTCAACTTCTTTTCTGAACATTTACAGAAGTATTTAATTTAATGTTCACATTCAAGCTAAAAAAATCAGCAAGTCTTATAGTATGTTTAAAACACTTTTAATACAACACTTCTTTTGCCCGGGACAAGAGTCACGGGCGCGGAGATTTCGTAGTTAAGATTTGGATCGGTCAAAGTGTTTTGGTTACAGTCAACATGAAAGAGAAAAACTTATAAAATGACGTTACTTGACTCAAAAACTTTTTCTTCTCAAAGTTTTAATAAGATGGAATCTCAAAATCAAGTTATCTAATTAAAATTGACCCCTAGTCATACCCTTTTTTAATGAATTTAGCTTTAGCTGTATCCCAAATTCCAAGACTGGATTTGTAATTTTTTTTTTTTTGAAATTTTATGAAAAAGCCCATTATTACGATTTTCTGAATTACACCTTTCTTTTCTCCTCTCTCTCATTTTTTTCATTTATAAATTCAAAAATGTAATAATGTACTAAATATCTACTCCTTTGATTTATTTATTTATTTATTTCTCATTTTACGTATTGATTTTCTCTTTCCATTATCCTTCTGAAAACCCTAATTTCTCACATCTGTAAATCAATTTCTCCCTAAACTTAACCCACCCGTAGAAAAAAAAAATCCAAAATTTCTGTTGGTAATTATGAGTGTTTTAGGAGAAATTCATCCGAAATTAAGGTTCCGCCATGGAAGCTTCGATCTTTCTCTTCACTAAGTTCACTTGTTCTCACTTTGAAAGACTTCGTCTTTCTTCTGAATCTTACTTCCTCTGGATCTCTTTTCTCTTTCTTTCTCTTGTCCGTACTTCAAAAAGTCAGAAGCTTGAACCTGTCGTGATCAGCAAGATTCGAGTGTATTCTTAAGCTTCTCCTAAACTGTCGGAATCTCTCCTTACAGAATGGAGGAGAGAGAAGGAACCAACAACAGCAACAACATCATAAGCAGCAGCTTTGGTCTGAACCAACATGTAGCTCCACCTCCTCCTCCTCCTACTGGTGGTGCCTACCACATGGACCCACCACGGTCCGAAAACCCTAACCCTTTTCCTGTCGGCGGATTACCCAACACCGCATCTGCATCTGCCTCCGCCGTGCCGGCTAAAGCTTCAGAGAATGCCGCTCCTCCTTTCAGCTTAACAATGCCGGTGGAGAATTCGTCTTCTGAGCAAAAGAAGAAGAGAGGGAGACCGAGAAAGTATAATCCCGACGGTTCACTCGCTGTTACACTTTCTCCGATGCCTATCTCCTCCTCCGTTCCATTGACGACGGATTTTGCTTCCCGGAAACGAGGACGAGGGCGCGGTAGAGGAAGAGGACGAGGTCGAGGACGTATAGAGCCGCCCATCAGCATCAACAACAACAGCTGGGTGAAGAATCCTCAGATGTTCGAATTCGACAACAATTCTCCTGGTAATGCATATATCTCACTTGTGTTAGATAGATTATAGGAATCTTTGTACAGTTTGGTATCTGTTTAACCAATACGTGGCTTGTAATGGATCTCTCGATCTATTTGTCTTTTGGTTTGACTTGTTAAAAAAGTTGCAGTAAGGACAAAAGTGTTGTCTAAAAAGATAGTAAGTACTGTCTGCTAAGCTGGAATATATATATATATCAATAAAAGTCGAGTCATAAGGAAGAAGAATGCAATTTAGAGAGTATCATTTGACGATATATAAGCACTGTGATTAAGTTGCATAGTTGCTAACAACTATATCTAGCCACTAACAACTCAAGATTTCTTCCTAAAGTTGCTCACTTTCTTGGTTCTCCTGATTTATTTTTTTTACCTTAATTCGTGATTCATTTGATTTTTACTTTGCAGTTGTGGGAACTGCTGGAGTTGTTAGCAGTGCAAGCTTTACCCCTCATGTGCTCACAGTAAATGCCGGCGAGGTATTCCTCCTTTACTGAAATTTTTGCAAGAAAGAAAATAAGTTTTCAGTTTTAAATATGAACACATGCAGAACTCCAAGATTTGTAACTCTTTTGGGGCACAATTGTTAATAACAGGATGTGACGATGAAGATTATGACATTCTCTCAACAAAGCTCTCGTTCTGTCTGCATTCTTTCAGCGAACGGTCCCATTTCCAATGTTACACTTCGTCAGTCTATGACATCTGGTGGTACCCTCACTTATGAGGTCTGCTCTCTCTCTCTTTTAGATTCTTTTTAAAGCTTTTCTTTTTACTAAGTTTAATTAACAATTTGTGGTCAGGGTCATTTTGAGATTCTTTCTCTGACGGGTTCGTTTATACCAAGCGAGAGTGGAGGGACCCGAAGCAGAGCTGGAGGGATGAGTGTGTCTCTTGCAGGACCTGATGGTCGTGTCTTTGGTGGTGGACTCGCCGGTCTCTTTATAGCCGCTGGTCCTGTTCAGGTAAACTAACTTATCCAACATGAGGTGTTGATCCCTCTCTAAATGACTGGAGCTTTTTTTCTTGTTCTGAAGCATTGTTATCTGTTTTTTCAGGTAGTGGTAGGGCGTTTTGTAGCGGGTCAAGAAGAGTCACAGCAGCAGCAGCAGCAGCAGATGAAGAAGCAAAGAGGAGAAAGATTTGGGATCCCTACTACAACACAAGCTTCTAACATCTCATTCGGTGGTGGCTCAGCGGAAGATCCAAAGGCTAGATATGGGATCAACAAGCCTGTTGTTATTCAGGCACCACCAGTGTCCGCACCACCTGTATCATTTTCGCATGAGCCTCAGCCAAGCACTAACGCTGTCCAAGGTTACTACACAAACAACACTGCCGAACAAATCAGGGATCTCTTCTCTTCTCTCCCCGGAGAAGATGACGAAGAGAATTTAGAGGGTGAAGATGAAGATGATGAAGAATTTGGAGACCATAGCGAATCTGACACCGAGGTTCCAAATTGAGTGAGTGAATGAGACATGGATCGTTCTTGATCTTGACCTCCTTCGTTTTTCTTCTTTGGTGCCTGAAGGTTCTTTAGAGTGATGGTTTTTTTCTCCAGTTTTAGTTGTTTTACTAAAAAGAGATGCTCACTAAAGAGTTAGGGTTGTTGAAGGATGTAATCCTTAGGGTTCTGACTTGTTTTCGTTGTGTCCCGAAGTGGTTGTTGTAGAAGTGCAAAACTTTAATGTGTGTGCAAACTCTCTCATTTAATTTACTCTTCAGTGACTTATTTTGAAACTCAAACGGCGTTTTTGTTCGTCTTCGGTGAATCTATTTAGTACTCGTTTCAAAATGTTTTATGCTTTAATATTTTCACATTTATTAAAAAAAATTATTAATTGTAAATTATCAATATATTAATTTTTTATAATTAATTACTTCCTATGATTTTTAACAAAAAAAAATTTAAAAATACAATATGTTTTGAAGTTTACAATTTACAATTAATAAATATATTGAAAATGAAAAAATATATCTGTTTGAAATCAATTTTTTTCTAGAACGTGGACCTAAAGTATGTAAACAGAGGGAATATATATTATATATCTGCTACTTGTTTTTAAACACTAATTGTATTCAGCTAACAAAACTATTTCAAACGATCCTGCTTAGAGGTTGTTGTCCGGGTTTTGGATTTTCGACGCTGAACATTTAAGTTCCTTTGGATATCTATTAATTCGGATTCAGTCGGAAATACTGTGGGTTCAATTCGCATGGTACACATTTAAGTTATGCAAAAAATTTAATAAAATTCCAAATATACTTTACAATTCTCAAAATTCTAAAATTAAATTACAACATATAAATTTGAATAATGTAATACTAAATACCCAAGGTTAATATACAAAAATTTGTTCAGCTTAGATATTTGGGTGAAGAATAAATTATATTTAGGATATATATTTCCGGTGTTTTGAGTTTTTGACTATTTTAAAATTTTTATTATGAAGAATTTTGGTAATTTGTTGAAATTTGTACGTACTTGTAATATTTTATAGATATTGAAACTAAAAGTGTTTCAAAAAAAAATGATACTGAATCTAAAATAATAATATATTAAGTATATAATTCGGATATTCTAAATAATTTGGATCAAACCGAGTTTGATAATGGTACTTCAAATATTAAAATTATGGATTCATTCGAATATTTCATCAATTTATTTGGTTTTGTTCAGGACCGGTTAAATAATATAGGGTTAATGGATGAACTTTCAAATTCTTCATTAAGGGTGGAAAGGAGGTAATAATCAAATCAGTGATCTCGGCTTTGCCAAATCATGTGATGTTCTGCTACCGTATACCCAAGACAACCACAACGAATCTGACGGCAGCAGTATCTCAATTTTGGTGGAGCCTGGGGGTAGTACGAGAGGAATGCACTGGAAATCATGAGATAAATTATGTTTGGATAAGGATGAAGGAGGTTTGGGATTTAAAGACCTAAATAACTTTATCACAGCTATGCTTGTCAAGTAACTGTGGCTCCTCATTGAGAAACCACACACGTTATTTTCACGAGTATTTAAAGGTCGATATTTCAGGAATGCTTCACCCCTAGACCCGATAAGATACATACTATCCGTCATATGGCTGGAGGAGTATGACTTTTGCTAGATCTCTGGTTAGCAAATGACTAATCAAAAGGGTGGGATCAAGATCATCCATCTCTGAATGGAATGATCCGTGGCTCCCAACCACTCGTCCGAGACCAGCAAATAAAAATCAACATGACCTTTACCCGAATCCACTGTAAACACTTACAGTGGATTCGCTCATTAACGTTACCTCACTGAGTTGGAATACGCAGGCAATTCGGGCTTTGGTGGACCATGAAGATGCAAAAATAATAGAGAGTATACCATTGAGTAGGACTTAGATGGAGGATAGGGATGGTTGGCATTTTACACATAACGGGAAATATACAGTGAGGTCGGGCTATCAAGTGGAACAGATTTATCCAAATAATGAAAGATAACCAATAATGATGGGACCTATGGTCGACCCATTGAAGGCATATCTTGGAAGGTACGATGCCCTCTAAAGATAAAGCATTTTTTATGGCAGTTAATATCGGGATGCAAGCAGTGAAGAAAAACCTAGAAGCACGAGAAATGCAAGGAGACATTTGTTGTGTTAGGTGTGGAACAGAGGAGGAGTCGATTAATCATGTTTTCTTTGAATGTCCATAAGCACGTGAGGTTTGGGCATTATCAGAGATATCATCTGATCCAGATGTTTTTCCTACCAATTCTCTGTACACAAATATTGATCACTTATTTTGGACGGTAATCCCAAAAATGGACGATCATCACTTTGCATGGATACTATGGTACCTTTGGAAAGCCAAAAATAGCAAGACATTTAGTAATTTGGATATTGATCCAAGAGATATGTTGAAACTTGCGGAAACGAAATCAACTCTATGGTGTGAGGCTCAGTTGGCACAGACGCAGAGAGTTTCGCACCAGAGTTAGGAAGGGGACATTCCGTCGGTATAGCACACTAGAAGGTTTTAAGGGATTAATGGGAGCAAGAAATGTCAGGGCAAGCCTGTCGCCCCTCCATTCTGAGGTGGACGCGTAATTTGGTCAATGGAATATATGAGGAATTTGCGTCAATATCATATCACTTTTGCAACGGATTGTTCTCAGCTGGTGAAGATGGTGTTGGAACCTGAAGAATAACCGGCGTTTGCAACTTATTTGGAGGATATCAAGACGCTGAAAGATAGTTGTCACAGCTCAAAGATCATTTATGTACCACGAACGCAGAATTCACGGGAGGATAGTCTAGCACGCAGCGCCAGAAAACAATCGTCCTTTGTTGTTAACATGGATGCAGAGCTACTAGCTTAGTTCACAAAGTCTATATGAATATGTTTGTTTGATGACAAAAAAAAAATCAATTTATATTAGTTCAGTATTATTTTTTGGTCTAAGTTGGGTTTGGTTATTCGAATCCATATATTTTGTCAAATCCTAATCCTGCTCTTTTTTTAACTCGAAAATCATTTTTGGGTTTTAAATTTATATGCCGCGTCATTATTTTATTTCTTATAAACAAATTAAAAAATATTAATGTGCTCAAATAAACAGATAAATGTGTTCAAATTTGTTAAACAAAGTGTGAGTAACTTTTTAAAAGTTGCTAAGTCTGGGACTATGAATTTGGTTAAGCTAAAACATATTGACGATGACTCGGAGTAACATGAAAGAAGCTATCATTTAGTAAATCATAAAATTCAAAAACTCTCAAAAAAACCCAAATAGATATAAAAAGTTTATGAAATATATATCTATATATAAAGTTTATGAGACTTACAAAAGTTGACATTCACACTGTGTAAAATGAATAATATATTTATAAAGTTTATGAGACTTACAAAAGTTGGCATTCACACAATGTGGGATGAATAACACCAAATGTCATAAGCTTGATTGGAAAAATATAAGCACAAGCCTTAGAAGTCACATGATCAAGTAATGATGATATAAAATCAATAGATGTTGTGGTTTCAAACATAAAAACTACTGAGTTTTTGGTGAAGAATCTTGGTAGTCTAAAAAGTTGGGCATTCACATTATTATACAAGTTTTCTTTATGCCAATTTGAATTACTTGTTTAATAGGAGTTGCGATTTCCATGTAAACAATTATAAATGCTGGATATCGTCCATAGCTAGAATGCATTTTAAACTTTTAATACATATCTCAATTTGGTTTAGGAAACCGTATCATTTCTG
This sequence comes from Eruca vesicaria subsp. sativa, assembly GCA_932364175.1. NCBI lineage: Eukaryota > Viridiplantae > Streptophyta > Magnoliopsida > Brassicales > Brassicaceae > Eruca > Eruca vesicaria. The sequence goes on from CAKOAT010168488.1 coordinate 114,794, forward strand.
TCAGATTTATTAATTTGTTAACTTTGTTTTTATCGTTTTTGGACAGCAACTTTGTTTTATTTTTTTTCTGTGGAATTGATGAACTAGAAAGTTTTTTTTATGTCCAATATATTATTGCATTTTGGTTGGTTGCAATAGCCTTAGCCTAATTTTCTAAAATCATACTAGGAAAACTATGGCTGCAAATCTTTTCAAAAAAAAATATTAGTTGAATCGTATCAGAAAATATCTGATATATTTTTCTGATTTTTGGTTCTATGTGTTCGTATCAGCGTCATTTTGCTTTTGTTTTTCTGTAACTTTGTTTTGTAGCACATTTTTCTCTTTTAGCAAATTTTAAATTGTATTTCTAATTGGATTTAATTTTCGCTCTGATACAAATTTAGTTAAGCCTGTTTCCACTTAATCACACAAATGTTAAATTTTGTTTGAGAATACGACCAAAAAAAGTACAAACTGCCAAAAAAAACTTGTACTAGAGCCTTGCCAAGAAAGCTCTGCACTTTTGTTAACTTTTTGGTTTATTAAGCAACTTAATATTGACTGGCCATATCAGCACAACATTAAATGTTGCCGTTAAGTGAAACGACGTCGTTTTCAAATGAGATGAAACGACGTCGTTTCACATGAATTTGAAAATAAAAACATGTACACCTGTGGATTCGAACTCGGGTTGATTGAGTCAAATGCAAGGCGTTTTATCACTGGGCTAGTGGCACTTTCAATGTAATTACTAACACATTCAATTTTATTTGGTACTAATTGAATATCAAAAAATTTCTTAAAACCGGATTTGGAAGAAAGAACCGAGTCAGATATTAACATGGATTGCTTTGAACTAGACGTTGACTCGTCTTCACAGTACGATTTAGAGTTTATCAATAGGATTAAGATGATGATAAAGTTACAGAAGAGGAACTTGAAACTGTTTTGTTGACGAACTCCAAAACAAAATCTGTCATCATCTTCGCAATTACAAACATAGTAGACAAGGAGAGAGAAGACAGATTCTTTGTGAGAAAAATACTGATTTTGAGATGGCTTTATAAATGAAAAAAAACTTCTTAGACAAGTAGATGTTGACAATAGATAAATTTGTTAGAAATTTTGTTGTTTAATGATAATATTTGTCATCTAAGTTGTGATAAGTCATCTTCTCACTCAAGACTTTTACAGCACATGGGTCTTCGTTAATTCAGGTTGTCAATAGATTGATAGTCTCTAATCGAATTGGACTCGGAAACACTTCTATGAAGCAAGAATGAACGTGCATTTGGAGTATTGAAGACTCGATTTTAAATCATTCGTGAACCAACTTGAATGTGGGATATAGTCGATTTGACTATAATCATGAGATCTTGTATCATATTGCATAATTATGATTGTTGAGGATAAACAAGATACATATACTCAACAATAGACCGATTAGGATCAGTCTGAGGTAAGTAAATCTAGTATACTATAACCATTTTCGATGGAGGTGCTACTTGCATTTGCAAATCATGTGCGTGATAGATCCGAGTAGCGAGATTCAGGTGTCCATTATGAATTGCAATCAAATCTAGTCAAATAGATATGGGAAAAATTCAAAATGTTCTATGGTAATGAAAATTTTAAAATGTATGAATTGAGTCTATTGTACTAATTAAGTTATGTGTATTCTATTAGTTATGTTGTGTATTTTTTTTGTTCACTATATCATATTTTCAGTTTCCGTGATTATGTGTGATTTAATAATAATTATCTATATTTTTGTATTTATCACTTACAAATTTATAAAAAATTAATATATAAAACTAAATAAAAATTATTTTATAAATTTAATTAGTTATTAATTATTTGATTTAGTTTCGAATTGTAATTTTTATTAATAATATGTAATCACTAAAATACATAAAATAAAAGTATGAGTAAAATTCGTGGGATTGAGTGTTGTAACTTTTTAAAAGAAAACCATTGTAGAGAATCAGAATTATAGACGATGACAAAAGAAAGGCATAGACACTAAAAACGCTGCGTTTTGACAAGGCAACTTTGAGTGCGATGTGCGATTGGGTTTTTTCTTCGATAGACCTGGGTCATCTGACTCTTCTACGGATGATTCGACAGGGGGGAGATAGGAAGAACAAGGAAGTTCGTGAGGATGGGGTGATTCAGAGTGATTTGGATCGGGTCGATTCAGATCGAGTTGTGGAATCGAAGAAAACATATAAGAGTAGGGTATCAGTGGCTCAGGATAAGAAAACGTCGCAGAAGTATGAAGGTTGAGGTATCAAACAAGAATGGTATTCATACGGTGAATATTCCAGATGAGATCACTGCGAACTCCACTCCATTGTGGGAGAATTTTTTCATCGGTAAATGTTACGGCCCTAAATCCAGAAGATGAACCGGAGGTCCATCCAACACCCTATTCACCTAACCAAGGCGCCAAGCAGAACATATGTGCACTAAAAATGCCATATCTCATAAACCAGGAGAGTTTAAATCATGAAACCAATTTTCATGGATTTAAACTCAAGAAGAAGTCCATCCCAGTTGGAATTTCAAGAAAATACCCACGGAGCAAGATGTTATGAATTGTACAAGACAGAATTTTTCCAGCCCATTCATCTGCGAGCATCATCCGACTTAGAAGGAGTTTCAAGCCCAAAGAAGGAACGGACCGAGCCAAAGCCAAAGCCAATCATAGAAGTCAAAAGGAGTTTATCAGATTTCCAGAAATCCCAAGATCATGACAAGAGGACGAGTAAACCAGGAGATATGATCAGTTTCTCCAAACCGGCCAAACCAGCTCTACAGTTGCCTTATTTGGAAGATCCGGGTTTTGCCTCAATCCAATCTCAAAAAAGACGACCAGGAGACATTATAAGTCATTCAGAAGAACTCCAAGACATCTTAGGAAGCACCAGAACACATGGGATCAGGCGGATCTCTCAGACCAGAAGATAAAACCGATTTGCATCAATTGGCCAAACTGACAGCAATTGAAGAAAGTCTTAATCAAATTCAGTTTGGTCCGACCCAAACCTTTCTATGGAAGCCAGGAGATCATATCAACCATCCAAAAGACCTTATCCACGAGCCAGAAGAGTTCCATCAGTTTCTACCATGCACCAGCCAGGAGATCATAGGATCAGGAGGATCCTCATTTACCCCATTTTGCCTTATTTGGAGATCCTTGCAATCCAGCTCCAACAGATCTTTTTCCTTGAGTTTTTGCACAAAACCAGAACCTTCCAAGCCATCCAGAAGGTCCCAAGAAAGCTCTCTTATCCATTAAAATCGTCCAGATTTAAGAAGAAACAAGTTCCTCACTTGGAGCCAAAGATCCCACTAAATGCGCTACCTGCTAGTTTTCGATTTATTGCTTTTTTTAATTTGTTTCCTTTTTATTCTTTTATAAAATTAGACCTATTGTCTCTGAGAATTATATAATCTCCTAGACGTCCATTGTAGAAAGCACCTTTCCACCATCTAAGTTTATAAGAAGTTTATTCAGTTTTTATCAAAGTTTGTTCTTTGCATAAAATATCAATCTTTAGGATTCAAAGTGTGATTCTTTGTAGTCTTATTGATTTCGTGAGTCTAGTTTGTTTGTGAAAATCAAACAAGTTCAGTATACAGGTTGAGAGAGTCAATCACATTGATCCACCATCCCACCAGATTGAGAGATTCAATCAAAGCTTCATCCGCAATTCCACTTCAATCCATCTCTTGATCAAGCTAAGAGAGACTTTAGTCCAGCAGCTTGATTCCGCCCTATCTATCATTTTTACTCTGTTTATTTATCTTCTGTTCATCTTGTTTAAACCATAAAACTCATAAAAATCATTCATTTTGTTTCAGGTACAAATCACAGCTCTCACAATCACTCCCACAAGCCCTTATCGATGTACCGGAACCATCCACCAGGAACCTCCGATCCTTAATCTGTATAGTCTGAATTACAGGCTGTATCAGTAAATTCATGGATCTAGCACCTCACGTTGCGAAGGTCCACATGGTTCTAAACAAGATATGGCGTTATGGAGATCCCTCTACAAAGGTGGATGTGTATGAAGTAAATGCTACTACAATGAGGTTCAAGGTTTCGAACCAGAAAGCCAGAAAGCTAGAGAAAAGATACTTCGTCGAGGGATGTGGAATATATTTGGGGTCCTAATGGTTGTACCAAATTGGACACCAAAAATGGAGGAAGAGAAACAAGAGGATGAAGCGATCCTGTGTGGGGTTCACTTGGAGAAAGTTTCGTTACATATGTACTTGTGGGAAATGCTTAGTTTTATCACTAGTACAGTTGTTTTTCTAGAGAAACTTCATCCGAAAACCATTGCTTGTACTAATTTTGAGGTGGCTAAAGTGTTTGTTAAGGTTGATACCTCAAAGATTTTACCAAAAGAGATCAATTTTATAAAGGAGGACAAGCAAATTACAGTGAAATTTTACTACCCATGACTACTGTCAAGATTCAAACTATGTGATAAATGGGGACACGGTGAAACAGTGTGTGCGTTGAAAAGAAAAGGGAAGAAGCACAAAGAACGTAATGAAGAGAAAATTGCTAATTCAGTGAGTGGAGCTAAAGTGCAGGAAGTTAAAAAGTAGAAATTGGGAAAGAGAAGGAAAGTAGTATAAAGACAATGAAGATGAATTCACAGAAGGATAAATCAGATGAGGTAAGTACAAATGAGGGAGACTATGAGGAAAAGTATGTGAATAATGGTGGACAGGAGATTAATGTCTCAAGCATTTGGTCTTCCCCGGTGAAGATATGGAGATCGCAAACCAATTCTTTGCCGGAGAATACTGAAAATATTCTGATATTTGCATCTAAATTTTCAGTTCTAATGGATGAAGAGGAGGAAGGTGAAGTATTACCAGAAGAGAAACAAAATATGGAAGATGTAAGTAATGAAGAAAATGAGGAAACAGATGTGTTAGAGAGTGATCTACTGGAAGATAATATTCTAGATCAGCAAGTAAAAGAGAGAGAGAGAGAGAAGGCAGGGATACATAAAGGGAAAATAGGTCAGAGGGAAAAAGCTAAGGACATTAATCCTGTAAGCACAAGACCTTCTCCACGCAAAAACTAATTCATGAAGAGTTTCTTCTGGAATATGCGTAGATTCAACAAACATTTGAAACATTTTGTTGTTAAATAGTGGGTAAGAGATAATATTATGGAGTTTAGTTCTATTTTGGAGACAAGGGTCAACGAAAATAAGGCTGGGAGAATTTTAGATACGATATTCAGGGACTGGTCTTTCATGGCCAACTATGAATATAGTAAAGGGAGCAGAATTTGGTTAGTTTGGAGAGATTCGGTTCGTATGACCTTGGTCTACAAAACAGATCAGTTGATAACCTGCTCAGTTGGTTTGAAAGGCCAGGAAGAGTTTTTCTGTTCTTTTGTATGCTAGTAACTTTTTTGAAGGAAGAAAGAAGTTGTTGGAGGATCTTTGTCATCATCAAAACTCTCCTTTATTTCAAAATAAGGTGTGGATGATTATGGGTAATTTTAATGAGATTTTAGAAGCAAAGGAAAGTTATGGATTCTTTAATCTTGGACGGATACCGAGTGGTCCTTCATTGCAGATTCTCATATATGGGTTATCAAGGTTCTTTGTTCACATGGTGTAACAAGAGAAAAGAAGGAGTAATTTGCAAAAAACGACAGAGTGCTAATGAATGATTCGGCTTTACAGAGATTCTCGAGTGCTTATTCAGTTTTCGAACCAGGAGGCTGTTCGGATCACATGAGATGTAAGATTGAAATCCTGCCACCTAGTGAGAAAATGAGAAGGCCTTTCAAGTATGTTAATGTGATTGGGAACTTACCAAATTTTCTTCCAGTGGTAAAATAGTATTGGGAAGCTACTCCGAGATTATTTCATTCAACATCTGCAATGTTCAGGTAATGAAAGAAATTAAAATATCAGAAACCGCTTAGACGAGAATTCAGTAAGGAAAAGCTCGGAAATCAACGAAAAGAGCAAAGGAGGCCATGGTATACTGTGTGAAAAACAACAACAAACTCTTTTGAATCCGAGTGATAACAATGTCAATGAGGAAGGTGTGGCTTATGAGAGATGGCTCCATGTTGCTACACTAGAGGAGGATTTTCTTAAGCAAAGAGCAAAACTACATTGGTTGGAAGTTGGCGATCAGAATAATAAAACTTTCTATAATGACATTCGATCAAGACAAGCTCAGAACACCATTCAGCAGATAAGAGGTCAAGATGGTATTATAATCACAGAACACTCGGGAATAAAAACAGAAACAGAGAGGTTTTTTTCAGGTTTTCTTAATCAGGTCCCTGAAAGTTACGAAGGTACCACTACTAAAGAGTTGCAGACGATTGTAGGATGCTTGAAGAAGAGATTACAAAGGAATACATTCGTAAGGTATATTTATCTATGCCCTCAAATAAGTTCCCAGGGCCTGATGGATTTCCGTGTGAATTCTTCAAATCGACCTGGTCAATTCTAGCTTATGATTTCACTGTCGCAGTTAAGTCTGTCCTCGGGTTTGGATTTCTACCTAAAGGAATAAATTCTACAATTCTAGCTTAAATTCCTAAGAAAATGGATTAAATGGAGATGAGAGATTATAGACTAAATGCTTGCTGCAACGTTTTATATAAGGTGGTATCAAAAATACTAGCTAATAGACTCAAGCTGCTTCTTCCTTGGATGGTAACAGAGAATCAGCATGCGTTGGTGAAAGAGAGACTTTTGATGGAAAATGTGTTATTAGCTTCGGAACTGGTTAAATATTATCACTAAGAGACTATTTATCCTCGGTGTGTGATGAAAATAAACATCTCAGAGGCTTTTTATTATGTTCAATGGTCCTTTTCTTTGCGAAGAATGGAGGCTATTGGAGTTCCTGGAAAGTTCATTCACTGGATCAAGCTTTGTATTACCACTCCTTCATTCTATGTACAAGTTAATGGAGAACTAGCAAGTTACTTTCAGAGTGCTAGAGGATTGAGACAGGGGTTTTCCTTTTCTCCATACCTTTTTGTGTTATGTGTGAATGTGATATCTCACTAATTAAATTGATAAAGCAATGAGGGAAAATAAGTTTATTCCATCCTCTTTGTCAGTCTATCTCTTTAACTCATCTTTTCTTTGCAGATGATTTAATGCTTTTTGTGGAAGGATCTAAGAAGTCTATTGAGGGTGCTTCATCAGTGTTTGATGACTTTGCTAAATGGTCAGGGTTGAACATCAACATTGAGAAATCGATTGTATATATGGCTGGTATTCCAGATGAAGAATGGGGTAGAAGCTTGAGAATTTCCCGTTTGTTGTGGGTGGTCTTCGTGTCCGCTATTTGGGTCTTTCTCTTATGACTCAAGTGATGAGAAACAAAAATTATTTGCCACTGGTAGAAAGAATATGAAGTAAGATAAACATTTGGACTTGTAGATTTCTCTCCTATGCTGGACATTTGCAAATGATCAAGCCAGTGTTGATGAGTATTGTATCTTTTGGGGCAGCGGTATTCAGGTTTCTGAGAAGTGTATTAAGAAAGTGGAACAGCTTTGTGCCTCGTTCCTTTGGTCAGGTCCAGATCTAAATTCCACACGGGAAAAGGTTGCGTGGAATGATATTTGCAAACTAAAGAATGAAGGTAGTTTGGGGATAAGAGCTCGAAAAGAAGTCAATATGGTGTATGGTTCAAAGCTCATATGGAAGATGCTTACAGGTGATTCTCTATGGGGAAAATGGATTAAAATAACTTGCTTAAGAAGAAATGTTTCTGGGAAATTCACACCAAAACGCAAGCTGGTTTATGGATGTGGAGGAAAATGTTGAAGTTAAGGGAAATTACTGAATTTTTATAAAAGAAAAGGAAGTAGGGAATGGTTGTCATATCTTTTTCTAGTATAGTTGGTTTGAAAAGAGAGTAATTGTTGATATTATGGGAGAAAGAGGTGTTATTGATATGGGGATAAGAAAAGAAGCTATTGCAGAAGCAGTGCTAAGTATTAGAAGAAGAAAAAGATATCGTACTGAGGTTCTAAATGTTATAGATACTGAGTTATCTATAGTTAAAGAAAAGTTGATAGATAATGTGGAGGACGTTAGCAGATGGAGGAGCAAATCGGGTTTTAAAACCAATTTTTCGACTCATGAGATATGAATATTACTAAGAGGAACCTATGCACAAAACGCCTGGGCTTGTGGTATTTAGCTTGCGCAGGCTACTCCTAAGTTTGCATTTATGGCTTGGTTAATGCTGGACAGGTTATCAACCATAGACAGAGTCTCTTAATGGAGTTAGGGTGTTGATACAATTTGTGTCCTTTGTAAGAATGCTGAAAAATCTAGAAACCATTTATTTTTTTAGTGTTCTTATTCTACTCAGATTTTGGGAACATCAAACTATGAGGATTCTGAGAAGATCTTATACAAATGTCTGGTTAGATATTATACCACTGATTGTCAGAAGAGACAAAGACAAGAAAGGCTTATTATGTTTTTCAAGCTACTATCCATACAATCCGGAGAGAAAGAAACAAGATAAATCATGGCGAAAAGCCACTAACCATGTTTGTAGTGAAGAAGCTTATTGATAAAGGCATCAGAAACAAACTTAGCTTAATGAGTTGGAAAAGTGAGAAGGAGATGGAGGGTATACTGCAGTTTTGATTTGAAACAAGAATGTAATTATATTTTTTGAACGAAAGGAGGAAGTAAAAGGAATAGTTTTTTAAATCATGTCTACACTTTGATGTAAAAAAATGTTTTGATGACTAAAAATTTAACGTTCATTCAAAAAGATAAAAAAACTCTTTGAAACCAAAGTTTACTTAACATGTGCTGGCATATGACCAAGATACTACATTGTGTTTCCGTGTCTTCCTAGACACCAAAGAACCTCCTAGTTGGATAAACCAACCTACGAGTTATAGAGTAAGAAGCCTAATCCACATCATATCAAACATAAAGAGAATTTGTATTTAAACGAAAAATTAATTATTAGCCAATTCCAATATTGTTTTTAAGATAGCGCATGATTCTACGTGATGCATCTCAATGTTTTTTCTTTGGATCACTCATGAAATGTGATAAATATGGATAACATACGAGAGCTCAGGTCATGTTACACCAATATTTAAGACGACCAATAACTCTATGATATAATACTGGGATGGCTCTGAAATTGTATTACCCGAGGCAAGTGCAAGCTTGTAAAAAGTTTTCGTATCGAGATTACAACAATCTGATTTCATATTGGCCATGACTAACGACATCCCCATTAGGGGTTCATACCCAGATCTCTCACAAATTCCAAAAAAATATTATAATAGTTGCGGATCCTATTTAATTTATGAACCCGTCTCATGTGAGTGCATTCATATGAACCCATTTCATTACTGTTCGCAGATCTTACTAACACGTGGCAACCCATAATTATTATTCTTACTATTTTTTTCAAAGTTACAGAAAAAAATTAAAAAATTAAAAAAGAAAACCTACTCTAAGAATTCGAACCCCCAGTTTTACTTACTAATGGGGTGCTAAACCCCCAGTTTTACTTACTAACTAGATTTTGACCCGCGCAACCGCGCGGGTGTTTGTTTTCGTTTATAGTTAGCTATATAAACATTTTGTTTTCACTTGTAAATTGGTATATATTATAGTAATCATATATTTACAATATTTATAGTAAATGTTTTTCAAACATAATAATATTATATAGTACGTGTTTTAATCAAATAGATTGTTTCAAATTTTCTATATTATACATGTTTTTCAAACATGTGTTTGTTTCTTTTTCTATATTTTATTGTTTGTTAGATTAGTATTTCTTTTTTAGATAAAGTAATATAAATAGAGCTTAATTAAATATTAGTATACTTTAATTTACAAAGATAATATAAATTTCGAAGAAATTTTTGCTAAAAACTAAACTTATAGCTTCATAAATTAATATTATAAAGAATTTTATTTAAAAGGAAAATTTTAAACAATTTCTTTTTTTAAAAAAAAAAATATGATTTTGAACAATTTACATGGAAACAGATTTATCTAGTATATATAACGTGTAAATTTTGTTAGGGTATATAAATATTCCATATTACGAATATAAGATTTTTGTTAATATATTGTGGATGCATTTAACTATTATTGACATATTTCCTTATAAATAATAGAAGATTCTTAAACTTATATCTATTGACATATTTTGCATGACTAAGTTAGAAGGTGTAAGGTAATTTACCAAAACCAATGGTTAAGCGAATCTTTGTTAATATAGATATGATTTTCATAAGATATAATAATGATAAGATTATTAGAGAGTTAATGTAACATGGCTTTCTAGTAATAGTCCATTTTTAAAAAAATCACACATGAAGTCAAGTCATGACTTCTGTTTTAATATAATAGATGGGGGTGCTCTAAAAGTATATATGGAATTAAAAACGAATTTCAAAAACTTAAAAGTAAAAACCGATAGAATACTTCAATTAAGCACATAATTGATGGATCATTTTGACTTTTGAGTAAAGATCTTGGAACATCGCGTCATCTTGATGCGAAAGAACGAAATTCAAAATATAATTCAAGAATCTTAACAAAAACAATTAGCTTAAAAAAACAACACACTTAACAGTTTCAAACATCCGCAAGAAGGGAAAAAGCAGCTTCTCTTAACCCTAAACACAAGAAAATGCAGCTAACAAACCCTTCCTTGACTCCTAAGGCACATCACAACAATTAGCCTCATTTGGTTCTCAGAGACAGCTACTACAGTTCCCAAGCTCATGAACAACAGCTTCCACGGACGGTCTCTCAATGGGAGATTCATGAGTGCATAGCCACGCAATTCTCGCCAGCTTCGTGGCTTCATATTCAAAGAACTTTCCCTGAAGATTTGGGTCAATGTAATCATGAAACCTACACGCTTCAGTTCCAAGCTTCACCAGACTCCTAACCTCCTGTTTCCCAGATAAGATCTGAAATACAAGAACCCCAAAAGCATAGACATCTGATTTCTCAGTGAAACGTCCTGTTGTGGTGTACTCTGGAGCAAGATAACCCATTGCTGCACTGTCTTTGACTGCAGAGAAGACAATGTCGTTTGTTAGAAGTGTGTGTAGACCGGAGTTTGAGAGCAGTGGACTGTAGCGCTGGTCGATCAGGACTTTCTCGGCTGAGATGTTTTGGTGAACCAACGTTGGTTTGTTTCCTTTGTATGAATGTAGGTAAGCAATTCCTAAAAACATCAAAAGCGTACATAAGATTCGGTGGAAGCCAAATCAAGAAGAGCAGAGAGAAAAAACACACATACCCTTTGCGATGCCTTTGGCGATGGAGACTCTTGTAGACCAATCAAGAACATGAGTGTCACCATCTTTGAGATCAAGATAGCTTAGTAGATTTCCATTGGGAGCATAATCATAGATGAGAAAGCATTCTCCACGGCCTCTTGAACAGCAGAAACCTCTCAGCCTTGCCAAATTCTCATGTTTCAGAGACGCCAACATGTTGAGTCCTTTCAAGAACTCTGGTTCTTCTGATCTGCAACTGGTTTTACTAAACCGTTTGATGGCAACAGCAGAACCATCTCTCAAGATTCCTTTGTACGTCGCGGAGAAGTTGCTTCTTCCAAGCAGATTCACTTCTGAGAAGTACTGAGTAGCGGTTTCAACCTCTTCTAGGTTGAATCTAAAGCTTTGGATGACCTCCTGATCAAAGATACTGAGATTCCTATTGTCTGAAAGTGGATCCCAACCATTGGAATATTCAAGACTGGCCAATGGAGAACCATTGTTCTTCCTGAAGCCTCCTCCTCCTCCTCCTCCTCCTTTGGTGTTGAGTGCGGTTTCAGACATCTCATAAGCAGTTGAAAGCTTCTGTTTGCGTCTGCGGTAATGTGTGAACAAGAGAATGCTAATGGCAGACAAAGCGATGGTGGAGACAACCAAACCTATCAAGATTGAACCTTGGTGAGAATTTGGAGAAGCACTACATTCAGTTCCATTGCAAGGTAGCTGAAGATCAGCTGATTGCGGTATAGCCCTTGATGGAAAACCGGTCACGCTTGCACTATACGGCTTTGGTTCCTCAGGAGCTGTGCCATTGCAAGATTTCAAAGGCGGGAACTCAGCTCCACATAGCCCCAAGTTGTTCTCAAAAGCAAAACCTTCATTCAATCTCTTCATTACTGTCAAAAATACATAAAGTTTGTTTCTTAAGATCATATAGTGTAAGCTTAACACTACACTACACAGATTAGCAAGCTGAGGAAATAGTATATTACCAGGAGGTACATTGCCAGAGAGGGAGTTGTTGCGGATATCGAGAACTCTAAGCAGAGGAGGGCCAGCTAATTTAGCAGGTACAGAACCAAAGAGGTGATTGTAGCTCAAATCTAGCCGCTCTAACGCGTTTAAATCTCCTAAACTGGCGGGTATAGCACCAGTGAGTTTGTTAGATTGAAGAGCAAGAACACTGAGCTTCTTCAGCGAACCAATCTCCCTTGGAATGCTTCCTGTCAAATTGTTGTAACACAGCTGCAAAACTACACCACAATAGAGAGATAATATAAAATGAGGACCACCACAAAACAAGAAACAAGCTTTAACGTTCAGTTTTTGTCTTAACTTGATATACACAATTACACAGGTTTAGAAGTGAGTTCTAGATTAGGAAACGTGGCCCTAGTACTTATTCAAACTCCAAAGTTAAAGCCTTTTGAAGCAACTGAATCAATAATCTAAATGAACTCGATTATTCTAGAGAAAGTACAACCATCTTCAATTAGGCAGAAAGAAATTAATGGTTCAAATTCAAAGTTTGTAATAGCACAAAGTTCTTGACTTTTCTTCCGTGGAGGAGAGTTACAAAAAGTAAAAAAAAAAAAAAAAAAAAAAAAAAAAAAAAAAAAAAAAAAAAAAAAAAAAAAAAAAAAAAAAAAAAAAAAAAAAAAAAAAAAAAAAAAAAAAAAAAAAAAAAAAAAAAAAAAAAAAAAAAAAAAAAAAAAAAAAAAAAAA
>CAKOAT010168488.1:127911-158247 GCA_932364175.1 Eruca vesicaria subsp. sativa
TCTAAAAACCAAAAAAAAAAAAAAATCTTCTGACATTTACAGATTTCAAAATCTCCATTGAATAATCTTGGGACAAGTTTTCATCACAGAAACCAAGATCTATCTTGAATGATGAATTGATTAAAATAAATAATAAAAACAAACCTTGCAAGCTTTCCATCTTCCCAATGTGAGAAGGAATCTCCCCGGAGAGATTGTTAACATTGAGGTAAAGATCCGTAAGCTCCGACAAGTCACCGAGTTCTCTAGGGATGTCTCCGACAAGAGCATTGTAATGCAAGAACAGACCCGTCAAGTGTTTAAGCTCTGCAATGGCCGGAGAGAGTTTACCAGAAAGCCCTTTCCCTTGTAGAGAGATGTTGGAAACTTGTCCTTGCGAATCGCAGCCAATGCCTTCAAAGTCCTTGCACAGATCTCCATTGATGCTCCATGAAACGAGCTGTTTGCCTTCTGGGTCTAGCTCCTTTTTAATGTCTAACAGTGTCTGTAGCTCGTCAGTGGGTACTGATCCGACCCGGTTGAAGAAAATGAGGAGGAGAGTGAGAAGTTGCAGGAGCATTTGTGTCGGCGCCATTTTTGTTTTTGTTTTTGTTTTTGTTTTGGTTTTTTTAACTAGGGTTTGTTTTTGAGCTCGAGAAGCTGCTTCAGAAGCTAAGCTAGCTAAAGAAGACTGATTTCAGATTTTTTACTTTTATTTCTCTCTGATTCCTTATTGAAACTCGGTTTTTAAGGGAGGAGAGAGAAGATAAAAGACATAGAGATGTCGCGTGCTTCCATTCAGACAAAAAGATTAATCGAAAGGAGTGTTGTGTTGTGTGTGTTGTGTTCTGTTTCAGGGAATCTAGAGACTCTTTTAAAGGTGATCGTCCAATCTTTTTGTAGTTAATGCTAACCGTTGGATCTGTTTCGATGTATTTTTGGTGATTTTAGTTATGGTAAGATGGTTCGCATGTTAGCTTTTCTTCTCGCTGATTGGTATTGGTCAAGTAGCATCTCCCTCCATTCCTTAAAGATACATATTCTAGAAAAAAAATTGTTTCTAAAAAATCCATTTTTTACATTTTCAATGTATATTTTATTAAATAATTATAAACTTCAAAAGACTTAATTGCACTAATTAATTTTTGATTGGTTTAAAATTATGGAAAGAAAATAAATACAAAAAACTATGCAAATTTATTGTGTTTTACTAAAAAATGTGAGCAAACTAGAATACGGATCTTTTAAGAACAGAGGGAGTATTCAAATTCTATTTGGCTTTGTATTCTTTACTATATTTCTAACTAGAAAACAAATTATTTCAAAAAAATTTATAGTCATTAATTTTAGAGTGATTTAGTCCAATATACCAAAATAAAAAGATATTTAGGGATTTGTCATATTTTGGGGGAAAAAAAATAGTGATGGAGAGAGGAGAGATAAGGGGAAAATATGGTATAGAACTAAATAAGGGGTTTTGTGTGTATATGAAGTACAAATACTCTTAATTTTACTATATGTACATATATATATATATATATTTATATGAAGTTAAATTAAGAAGAAATATAACTTCAAGAGTTAATTTATAAAATATATTTCAAAAACTGAATATTCAATTATCAAATGTAAAAATAGCTTAGTGGTTTGACTAATTTTTTTTAAAAAAAATCTTACACTATTAAAAGGGACAAATAAACCCAGGGGAGAGTGTCCACATATGCAAAAATAATTGACCAATTAGGTATTTAACGTTCTGCCACATGGTCAAGTGATTTCAAACGGATTTTGGGCTCCAATTTTTGCGATCCATTTTGTTTGACTTTTTGGTCCATTAAGCCCATCAAAGGGAAACCCTAAAGTGAGAACCATTTGAACGATGAATCCCTTCCCTTTAGTGTTGTTTTTCTTCGTGAATTTTTCACCGTAGATCCTCCGTTCTCTTAAATCGTCGCTTCACCTCTGTTTCCTAAACCAGAAAATCGCTCTCTTCAACAATCAATTATGGTCTTCACTCCCCTTTTCATGAATTTGTTTCACCTCCCTATCTTTCTTCTCCTTTATAAACTGCTTCTTCTAAACTTACTTCCAAAGAAAACCCAAAAATCTCCTAAGTTGAAATTATGGCGATAAAACCCAATCAACAATACTTAGTATTGTAAGATTGGTATGCTCTCCTCTGGTTCACCTCCAGATTCTAATTTTTTCATTCAGATTTAGTTTTCTTCTACCATTATCTCTCATAATCTCTGTGTATTTTGGATTTCAGTGCCCTACAAGATGCAAACACATGGGATATCAAAAGATCGTATTGGTTGCTTATCATCCAACAGCTGGACTGGAGATAAAGCTTTAAAAGAGCTCAAGAAATCTAATATTACTCGGGAATGCTTCCCAATCTTATTGAATTGCTTTACAAAGGTAAGTCAAGTCTTCTCTGTTTATCTGGCTTGGCTCTCAGTCCTTTATACGATACTTATGTGACATTGTTCTTACTGCTCAAGGCGATCAAAACTTCAAAAGAAGCAGAAATGGAATCAGATATGATTCATTTAAGTATGATCTCCGCGCTAATAAAGCCCTATGAGACTATCCACATCAACAAAATTATTTCACAAATCAAAATATTTCGTGTGGCCACGTCAGCGAGTTATTTCATTTTGGATTTTTAATTTATTTGGGTCTGTTAGCGTTTATTTTTATCCCATTTAGCCAACCAAAAGAAAAAACCCTAAATAAATAATAAGACGACGAACAATGGTTCACATGCTACTTTCGTTATGTTCTACGACTTTTCCACTGCTCGAAACGATTGTCGATCAATTGACCCACCTCTTCATCTCTTAATGATTTTCATCTTCTTCACCAAGATCTACATCTGAAAATTTCGAAACTTCTCCATCTTCGTCTCCTCTCTCGGTTATTTCATCTTCTGGGTTTGTCGTATTACAAGAGAGAGAGATAGAGAGAGAGGGAGGGAGGGTCCGTCTTCATCTCCTCTCTTGATTACATCATGCTCTAATTAAAACTTTAATTCTCCACAATCCTCTTTATTTAGAGTTCCATTTTTTCAGTAACAAAGGAGAAAACTTCACAATTGTGATTGGGAGTCCATGCTCCATTGCGGCAGAAGCTCTGACCAAGGATTACAATCCAGAATCACCTATTTGGAGCACGACTGTGATGATTTAATTGCTACTCTAGCTCCAGCTTCGTTTTGGGAGGTAAGACTGTTACTTTGACAAACTTTTATATGTTTTTGGAGGTGTTCTCATGTCTGTTATCAATCTAAACAAAAACATAAGTGTCATCAGACATAACTTTTATATGTCTGTTATCTTTGAGTGCGGTTCGGGAGGGTAAACTTGATTAGTCATCAGATCTTTTGCCACAAGTGTCTGAAAGCGATATGAAAGATTCTCGAGGGACACAAACAAAAGTCTCGCTACTCCACAAGTCCTGCGTAAGTCATTAGAATCATGAACTACATAGTTTAAGCAGATATGTAAGTTAGTAGTGGTTTATTAATTTTTTCGGGCCTTCCATGGATAAGGGATGAAAGAAATGCACCAGATACACCATTAGACAGACATCACAATAAAAAAGTAGATAGATAATTGACTAAGATGAACCAAAGTACGCAAACTAAATGATCATATCAGGAGAAGTTCTTTTTTTTTTTGGCTTAGGCTTTGATATTGGAATTTAATTAGTTTTTTTGTGAGAAACTGGTGTTTGATCTGAAGTTTATTTATTATATTTTTCGGATCGATTAGATTCTAATATTTGAATTTTCATTTTTTATTCTGTAAAATTTTAACAGGTTATTGATCTCACGGAACGGAAGCCACATGAATTTGTTCGATATGAGTTTGGAGAGAGTAGCAGTGGAATGAGATGAATGTGGAAAAGAATGCAAGGCTAGGAGTTGAGGATTATGGTGAGTTCACACAACATTTTTCCAGTCTCATATCTTAACTATTGTTTTCAGCTATTAAAATGTGTTTTGGAGTTCGGTTTTATAGATTGCAGGAGATGATGGTACCGTTGGTTGGGTTCTTGGATGTCTTCGGAGAGTTTAACAAAGATGGATCATCACCCATTCCTCCTGTTGATGTTATCCCTCTCAAAATGATTTCTCAAGGAGTTGTGGTTGGGTAAGTATAATATTTCTTTTCTTTATGTTACAACGACAACTCTACTAGAGGTAGCAATGTTGATGTGTGTGTTTTAAATACATAACTGGGAAAAAGAGGCAAAAGGTGGGTTTGAACAGTCTAAGCTCTTAAACCAATGTAATCACATGTAAGTCCTTATAAAAACCCAAATATGATTGGAGTATATGAGAATAATCTTATTTGGTTTGGGATTGCTTGTATCTCAAGGCACAACATATATATGCAGAGGGTTATGCATGGTCAGTTTCTCTAAAGTATATCATGGTCATGTAACTCCATGACACTCATAATCTCACCAGCGTATGAAGATTTCTTCAGCCGAGGCCTCCTTCCAAAGGAAAGCTACTGGCATGTCTCTCCCACTGATCTATGCCGGGTCTATCAAATTCGCTGTGGACTGGGACAATGCAAACCCTTCTGATGTTTGAATTCAACTTTTCTTATCAATCAATGTATATCAGATTATTACCTATTCATGTTTCCTTCCCTTTTGACAGGCTGAAGCAATATGGAAAAGAGGACAGGGTTACATGAAAAGCATTAGCATGAACCGTGTGTATGATGACTACATGTTCCATCTCATCATTAGTACTCAAAGCTTCAGAAGTTCAGACCAGAGAAGCCGTATTCTGCTAAAGATGTCTAACTAAGAGCAACATTTCGACGTATCCCAAATTACCTTATGTATTATGAACTCAGTGTTGTTATTCGAACAAAGTAATAAAAGACAATTCACTGTAACGGGCCAATACTTTCAAAATATTTGTTGTTCATACCTCATAATCTATTGTTAGATTTAAAGACAAATTATCCGCGCGTAACGCGGAAAACGATCTAGTAATTAATAATAAGAGTAACAATTACAACTATAATAACACCAACAATTTTACAAAAGATTTAGGATATGAAAACCAAATCTATAACACAAAACAAAAGCAAAACCTCAACAAATAGTTGAGATCGTAAGAACTCACCAAAACCAGTATATTATGTTGGTTTTCCTAAACCCTTCAATCAACTGATTGAACAAGGAAGCAAGCATCCAGTTAGAGAAAAGGAATGTGATACCGAGACACAAAACCAGAGAGTAGTAGATGCATCAAACAGCTCAAGATACAGTATACGAAAAAGAGCAGTTCAAAAAATTGCAACACAGATACATTGGTTCGACAAAACTGTCGAGGCCAAGAAACATAGGACACGGAGAGGAAGAAACTTATATTGAAGGGGACGAGCACGACTTAAACGCGGCAGATGGAGAATGTAAACCAGAGGAGAAAAGCCATCACCATCAGATCCATAACTCGCTCCTAATCCAAAAGAAAGAACGGCAAACGAAAACAATAAACCGAAGTTTCAAATGGCGAGAAACCCGAATCAGCGCATGAGAATAGAGAGCCACTTCTGACGCTGGGAAGAAGGGTCCATCGTGTACTAACTACAAAGCTCGTTCCACACGATTAACTACTCCGACAAACGACCTTGCGACACGTTGTTTCCAGAATCGTAGGGAGGAAAACATTCTCTGCTTCTTGACCACCATTCCTCCAACCACAACACCACTGTGCAGGGAAGTAGATAAACAATTGAGGAGGCTCTTAAATGGGTCACACGTCTTCATCGTAAAATGAATGCAAAAAAATTTATGGAAGAAAAACCAGATCGGACGCCGATATTCAGTTTTAAAAACCAACCACCTCCATATTAGACACCCCGTTAACTCGCCGCCTTTCCAAACCGCCCAAAAAAAAATTGTCAACCAAGAATTTCCGGAGGAGGACAACGAAACTCAAAAACACTTGCATGTTGATAGAGAGAAACTTAATAAAAAAATGAAAGAAAAAATCCGGCAGAAACAGCACAGTATCAAACCAGACGAGAAATGGCGACGGATTTCCTTTCTCTAGGTTTTTCTTTAGTTTCTCTCTTTCACTTTTTGAATCTTCGGTTAGACTAATCTATGTTGACTTATTCATTGGAAAAAAAATTATCAAGAGATTTAGAGATCAAAATTAAAATATTTTCACCATCATTTCGATCATGGTAGACTAATATATACATATATATATATATATATATATATATATATATATATATATCTTGGTTTACACTCACTGATCGGATAATAATCGTTTTAATCTATGCGTTCAAACTACAAACCATACATACGCAGAGAACCTAAGAGTGTGAATTGATGGGCTCGCTAACCTATTTATGTTCATTTTTTTAATATATGTCTGTTTGAAGTTTATTTAAACCAAAAACTTGCTTAAACTTAGTATAAAGTATATATTATCTACATTTAGTAAAATTCCATTTAGACCAGATTAGCTATTTAAAATTACTAATTTGTTTCTTATCTATTTCATGTTATAACCGATTTTAAGTTTCTTATCAATAAAGTTAGTATCTTTGGGCGAACTAATATATAGGTAGTCACTAGAATCCACATGATCCCTTTATTTTTAATCCAGAAAGCAGTTTGAAAAACTAACCTTAATTTAGTATTTTATATACATTATCGCAATTATGTTGATGTGTCATTCTCTCATGCATGCTCAACCTATTTGTCTAACTATCTTTTTTTTATCTCTATAACATGCAGAAAAAAAAGTTTTCTACAAAGTTTTTTAAACATAATGTTTTTAAATATGCATAAAATTATTTCTATTTTTTACAATTGATATAGTTTTTACATGTTTGTTTATTAAAATGTGACTTCAATTTGTTTTTTATATGTAGAATACGTGTAAAATTTATATTATATATTCATATTTTTATATCATTATCTATGCAATAGAAAACTAACGAAAATTATTAATAATTGTATTTTATTTTTAGTTATACATTTATATAACATACAAGGATATTTGTAAATATTTTTTTGTAAACAAATCATTTAAAACATGAAATAATTTACCAGATTTTTAATTGAAAATCTTAAAAACATTTGTTATTTAATTAATTAAATTAAAAAATCATCAACCAAACAAATTAAAATAATTAATTGAAAAGTTATCTTATGATTGACACATCAGCCAAAAACACTTAAGTGTCTTCTTAATTAATATATATGTGAATATGATATTTTAAATATAAAAATACTCTAATCATTTATTAAAGTGATAACTCAACTATAATATCACATTGTCTTTACAATTATTGAATGTTTTTAAAATTATATATTGACTGTTTTGCATTCATTTGACACATTTTTTTAATATATATAGTGAGTAAAATATTATTAGGTTTCTATATTTTTCTGCAATCTATGATTTATTGTGTCCACTATAAGTAGAATTTCTTAAAAATCATTTATATAATTGTTTATGTAGTATTATGTGTATTTATATTTATATTATAAAATTATATAATGTTATGTAGGATAATCAATTGTTTCAACCAAATAAAACATTATGTTAAAACATGATCACTCCATTTAATGAGATTTTTAAGTTTTTCAAAAATACGTTTAATATTATGAACAAATTTCATTTTTCATTAATCGCAATTGGGACTTTTTATTCTGGGCCTAAAAATTATATATTAATGGATTTTATTAATGAATCAAATTCATCTTCTAATTATTAGTCCGCTTGTCCTGCCCCATTCGAGCCGCCACAAAACGGGTGAATCGATATTGGAAAAAACTAAGTTGCGGGTGCAGGTGCAGGTCAAATATATTTTATCCGGGAGGATGCAGATTGTTCTAATTTCAAAATTGTGTGTATCCGGTAATCTGCAAAAATAGAAAAAAAAATTTAATTTTTTTTTTAAATATACTAAAGTTCTTCAAAATAATTATTTTTAAAAAAATAAAAATTTAATTAAAAATATACTATTTATTATTATTTTTACAAAAAAATAAAAAAAAAATAATTATTTTTATTATTAATAATTATCCGCAGATCCCGCGGATTATCCGCAAAATTAAATGAGGCGGATACAGATAAAATTTATTTGTTTGCGGGTCAGGCGGGTGGAGCAGGACGAGTTTGATCCGGTTCCTAGCACCAAGCATAGTTAATTGATATTATTTTTCCAAAATAAAATTACACAATTACATATAATACATTTAAATATATATTGATGATAATAATAAATTAAAATTTACAATAATTTTAGAAAGTTGTATTAGACAAGAACATTTTATATCATCAAAGCAAAAAAAAACTTATCGATCCATCTGTAGATAAAACAACAAAAATGGTACCCACACTTTTTAAGCACGGGTCAAAAATATAGTTTAAATTTAAGATATTTGTTGTTTATTTGATAAGATAGATTAGATTAGGTAATTTTATGATTAGTTTTCTTTTAAAATTTTGATTTAAATAGGGGAATTCGGCCAAAAAAAGCACGAACTTTGTACGTCTTGCCAAAAAAACATGAACTTTTGGGGTGGCCGGAAAAAAAAACAAACTTTTCATTGACTTTAGAATTAATTAGCATTGTTTTCGTTGATTTGCCAATTTAGCAAGCTGCCACCAAATATAACAGAAAAATTTAACGTCGTTTGTTGTCGGCGTTAGGTGAGACGACGTCGTTTTCAAATGAGATAAAACAACGTCGTTTTATGTGATTTGATAATAAAAACAAGTAGACCCTTGAATTCGAACTCGGGTTGATAGGATTAAATAGCAAGGTACTTCTTTACCACTAGGCTAGTTGGCACATTCATTGTATTTGCTAACACAGTTAATACTAAAAACTTTAAAAAATCTTTAAAATTTCAAAAAAAAACTGAAAATTAAGAAATTTTCTATAAAATTAATTTTAAACTAAAGTTAAAATAAACTTTTATTTTTCTTAATAAAAATAAAAAAAAACTTCCAAAATTTTAATTTTTTATAAAAAAAAATTGGTTAAAAATTGAAATTAATTATACACACATAAAAAGATACCCACATATTAAAATTAAATTAATTGTACCCATTATGAGTGCAATTTTAATTTTTAGCTGATACATGTAACTTTAATTATTTTCTTTATCTTTGAATTTTTTATTTTTTGGAATTTAAAAAAGGAAAAATTTTGGAAATTTTGATTTTTTAAAGGAAAATAAATTTTATTTTTAATTTTAATTTCAAAATTATTTTTATAAATAAATTCTTTATTTTTAAGTTTTTTGAAATTTTGAAGATTTTTTAAGTTTTTAGAGAATTGTTTTATATTCAATGAGTACCAATAAAAGTAAATATGTTAGTAAATATATTGAAAGTGCCACTGACCTAGTGGTAAAATACCTTTCCATTTATACAATCAAAACAAATAAAATAAAATTTTATTTTTTCTTAATAAAAATCAAAATCTTGCAAATTTTTTTTTTTTTTTAAATGGTAAAAATTGAAATTAATTATACACACATAAAAAGATACCCATATATTAAAATTATATTAAAATGCTTAAAATAAATATTGTACCCATTATGACTGCAGTTTTAATATTTAACTGATATATGTAACTTTAATTTTTTGCTTTTTCTTTGTATTTTTATTTTTTTGGAATTTAAAAAAAAAAATTGAAAATTTTGGAAATTTTTTTGATTTTTTAAGGAAATTTTTTTTTTTAAATTTTAATTTCAGAATTAATTTTATAAAAAAATCTTTATTTTTCAATTTTTTGAAATTTAAAGATTTTTAAAGTTTTTAGAGAATTTTTTTATATTCAATGAGTACCAATAAAAGTAAATGTGTTTGTAAATATACTGAAAGTGTCATTAGCCTAGTGGTAAAATACCCGAGTTCGAAACCAAGGGTCTACTTGTTTTTATTTTCAAATCACGTAAAACGACGTCGTTTAATCTCATTTGTCGAGTTAACACAATTAACGGCCATTAACAGTATGTCAAAATGGTGAGTCAATCGTAAGTTTTTTAATAAACTAACAGAGTCAACAAAAGTATAGGTTTCTTTTGGTCAGGCTCGAGTACAAGTTTCTTTTGGTCAGGCTCGAGTACAAGTTTCTTTTGGCAATTCGTGAAAAGTTCGTGTTTTTTGGCCGAATTCTCATTTAAATAAATGAAAACTCAAATATCAACAACCAATCAAATTAATAGAATTAATTCTAAATTTCACCTGTAACACCTAAACAAAAATCAATCAAGTAACTTTTAATTTAATATATAGTAAAATATTTACAATTAGTGACATCGGTACAACTTATATTTAAAGCATTCATATTCACATAAATATAATTTAAGACACTGCATTCAAAAGCGTCTAATAGATCTAGCAGAAAAAGCATCTAATTAGAATACGTAACTTAGCATTTGTGCCTCTTAATATAATACTAGAGCGCGGCCGATCTTTTAAATAAAATTTCCAATTGTTTATATATAAATTATATTTTTTTTATAATTAAACTTAATTAAAAAATAGAAGAAATATAATGTTAAATTAAATATAGAAAGATAACGATTAACAAAATTATTGTAGTTACTGCAAGTAAGAGCTTCATAAGTAATACTAATAATGGACAATTTTTTTTTACAAAATATAGATTTTTTAGTTTTTTTTAATAGAACTCTCATTTTATTTTTGGTGTAAATAATTTACATAATAATTATTGTAATATTTTAATCTGTAGTTTGATATTTTCTATCTTAAAAATGTTGTTAGAAAATAATCACTATCAAAATCTGAAATTAAGTATAGAAAATGAATTGAATTTTATTTAAATTTAATATGATATTATGTAAGTTTAAGATTGTATATATTTTGTTGTTATGAATAATGTTTATTTATTCTATTTATTTATAAACTGGATGATTTTAATTTATCCTTTCCATCAATGTTTTGAATACCAAATCAAACATTAACTTGACATTGCAGTTACACCGTTCTCATTGGGTTGTAAATTTAATTTAATTTTTAGGTATCTATATACATGTATAACTATAAAATTGTTTTTATAAGACTTTTTATCATTGTTTGAAGCTAAAATGATATGAGAATAAAATGAAAACTTAAAAAATAATATAAAATATAATGAAAATAATTTATTTAAATAGATATTAAAAACAATACAGGTTTTTATGAAAGTTTTTTTTAATTTATATTTTTTAACTTGAATTTGAAAACAAATCATCGTTTAATATCAAACTTGTCCATTGGTTTTTAGCGAGTAACCGGTTCTTAAACCGAATTGGTTGATTTTTAGCACAACTCAAAATTGTTTAGAAGAGAGAGAGTCATGATTCAACTAGCCGGTTCTTTTTTTTAAAACACTTCTTGTCACAGATCATCGCTTTTAAAAACAAACAATAAAATAATTTAGTAGAAATATTTTTATTATGAATTTATGTCAAAAACCATATACATATTTAGCTGAAGTTGTTATTTATTGTTTAACCATTTAAAAAATAATAATTGCCATCTTAGTTTTTTTCTCAAGTTTCGAGAGACTATGCAATATGAACCAAATTTTATACATGGAATAGATCAAAATACTACTTTATAACAAAGACATAGAAATTTGTGTGACCACCATAATTATACATTTAAGAAAATATAGTCATTTGAATTTGAGAAAATGAATATTTTTTTTGTTTAAAATGAAATGATAATGTAGTATATAAATTTTCATGGTTCAGCTTTTTGACTCAACTTGCATAATAGTTTATGTTTTGTTACCAACTTATGTATTTAAATAACTGGTTGAAATAATATTAAATAAATATTTGTCAATATTTTGTATATCCTATAATATTCGGTTTCTCTAGGTCTAATACCCAAGATGGTGTCCACCTCAACATCTAGCGCGGTGAATAGTTTTAAGGTTTCATGTATCACAAGTGTTCTCTATTTTCTCATATCTTCTATTTCCTCTAACTTCTTTCTTTTTCTGGTTATTTTCTTTTTTTAATTAAATAAAATCAAATGTCTATCAGCACATGGAAATACTTGTAATTCTTTTGTTAGTTTTCATTTGAAACTTTGAAATTGTTTTATGGAGTTGTAAAGTTAACTCTTACTAATAGTTTTCTGTGAGTATTATTTTTTTATTTTATTCAAATTAATTTAAAAACATATCGCATATGGTTAATTAATATGAATTCTTAATCTTTATATATTTTAGGATAAATCTCCTTCAAAAAATGAATTTATTTTCCAATTTTTAATGTTTAATAATTTTATAAAAATACCTATTTCATCCTGTTAATTAGTCCCACTAAATTTTCAACCTTCATTTATTTATAACAAACTAAACTTTCATTTTTATTGCATGTTTTCGTCTTCGTAATTTGGTATAAGTTTCCGCCTTAGTTCATTTTTTCTTGATTTAGAACTTTATATTTTTATAATGTAAATTTTTCCATTATATTTCCAATACTTTTTCTATATGTTTAATTATATTCAGTTTTTAGTTATTATTGTCTTCAATCCTTTTCTTATCCATATTTTACATTCTTCTGGCACATTTATACTAATATTGATTATATATGTTTAAGAAATCATCTTTTTTGTTAGTTGAAATTTTACATAATTTCCAAAATTAAATCTAAATTTCAAATTTATTTATAGGGAAATCCTTTTTTAAAAAAATTAACATAGATATTAAACATCTAATAAAATTATTTTAACAATTTAGAAGTTTTTTTCTGTTTGATAATTTTTTATGCTTAGTTTCCAAGCTTAGGTATAAATATATATTTTTAGAAAAGGCTGCGTACTTTACTAATCCCTCTTTATATATTTCTCAACTGTGAAAGTAGAAGAACTGTTATCTTGTGATCAATAATCATATAACTGTTGATTTTGTTGTTTTAGCATTAGCATTGCCAACATGAGTGTAAGCCTAAATTTCTTTTGCTTATGAAAATCTCCTAGTGTTGAAAAAGTCTTAGCAGTGGGGAGCTAAGAGGGATCAACATTAAACATAATTGCTTATGCTTTTGTGGACATTGTACCTCTTTCTTGTCCAGCCGCAGGAATTTTTCATGCTCTCTACACACCGACTGAAAAACAAACAGATTCTCAAATATGTTTTCATTGCTGAAAAAAACATAAACTCCTTTTACTTACAGATGCAGAGGCCAAAATGCCGAGTGCATGGCTAAGTTTGCAAAGACCATCTTGCTGTTCGAGAACTCTAGCTCTAGCCTGTTCATGTGCTTCTCTGGCAGTTGGTATGGTCATCTCTTGCAGCGCCTTATCCTCTTTACCACCTTTTACATCCTTAATCCTTGTAAGGTCCTCCCCTTATTTCTCTTCCTCCTTCTACATATATAAAATTCAAAACACATCAAACAGAGTTCTCTAACTTCCTCAAGCAAAGAATAACACAATACAATCAATGGTTTAACATTAGACCTTAATGTGAACTATGTACTCTAGTTTCCTTAGTCGCTAAGATTCAGGGTTTTTAGACGGCAGAGAAGTAACACCAACAGTACTCTAATTATAAATGATATTATTTATTTTTGATTAACTATTTTTTTATAATTTTAACAAATCATAATCACAATTAATTTATTTAAAGTTGATAATTCACAGTTATAAACTAATAAAAAATATTGAAAATGTAAAAAAATATCTTTTCTAAACATTTTTTTTCTCTAAAGCATTGAGAACTTTGAAATAGAGGGAATATATATATATATATATATATATATATATATATCTTATCATATTAGCAATCTTTGACATGATATGCCACAACGTTTGATTCTGTGATTTCTAGGTTTGTTACTTGAGTGTGGAGAAAAACTTGTATTGTTATGGCTTGTAATCGAACAAACCAAACCATTAAAACCCCATTCTAATATGTTTAGAAATTATACAAAATAATTTTTTTATTAATGGATAATATGTATGAACAATTAATTTTAAGACTTGCTTTTTTAGTGCAGGGGTGTTTAATTTATTGGTGTCTTATAAACAAACAACTTTTCATGTTTTTATTTTATTTTTAGCTTAATCTGAGAATCATAAACTCTCTCAATGATTTGTTATTTTTATTTTTAGTTATTTGGAGTTGATTAAGTAATAGAGAGTTCACGTTACACAGAGAGTGATGATCCCATAGATGAGTTTTAAACCAAGGTCCTTATTCCAAACACATATTGTTTTCACCAAAAATGAAAAGCCTGAAGGCATATATGTTTGCATTTGACCCTGATTATAAACAAAGTGATATATTTCAAGTTTCCTCTTAACACAGGTGTATTAGCTATGAGAATAAGAAAAAATAATGTGACTACAGGAATGATAAACAAAGCTGCAGTACGTCTGCGAGAGTTAAGAACTTCGTATGTCATTTCCTACTACATCATGGCAATAGCTGCCTAGGAAAAAAAGATGAGTACAATAGTTTGAGACCAAAAGTAAGAAAGCTACAAAGGATAAAAAAAATAGATTACAAAGCTCATTGGTTTCCTATCATCCGCTCACTGATGAATCTAATGTGATCTTGAACATGAAGCTGATGCACATGAGTCAGCCGCGATTCCTGTCATACATCATCATCACCTTAAGCGGTTAAGTATTTTGTTTAAAAGAAACGTATTGTTAAATCAAGGAAGACAAACTTAATTGAAGCTTATTATGATGGGAAACTGGGATTAAGACAAACAATAGAAGCAGTTTCAAAACCATTTAGAAAATAAACATGTTCTAAGTTCAAGCATTGAGATCAAAACCAAGATATTAATAAACACAATGCTAAGAGATCTTACGGGTGGTGTAAATGTAGGAAGTGTTTGGGAATGAGAAAGACCAAAACCGCCTGGTGCGATCAGACAGCCTGTCTCATCACAGAGGTCATGAATGTTGGTAAATGAATTCCAAAGTATGTAACCTTGATTACTACTCTTCCTTCAGAGATGTCTTTGCCTTGTACAAAAGATTTCATCAGAAAAAGTTGATACTTAATTCAAAGTGTTGAACAATAGAGTAGAAACTTTATGGAAAAGAAGAAGCATGAAGATGCTATAATTGAAGTTAAATGTAGAATCTGAGATTTTAAGTATTGCGTCTTTACCACTCACAACAGGTTCAGGAGAGTTACACCCTCGACCTTAACCGGAACCAACCTGATCCTTCATGGTTTTGGAATATGATGATTGTGACTCTTTGCTTGATTGACTCCCCAAGACTTTATGTCTGACATAATATACATGTATTAATAAGGATACACACTATTATTGTCCACAGTAACTTGGTTGTATGCCTGAGACCTAAACTAAGATTCACATTCTTGTGTTAAGTTCAGGTGCGAAGAAAAGAACTGGCGTTCACATGAGACTGATATGTTAATTGTTCTTTTAGCTGGTTACTAAACGGAATTGTCAAGGGTTCATGTGAGGATGTTCCATGCGTCCACGACTCTATCATTATTCTCTAAAAGACCTATGTATATGTTAAACCAAGCTATAGTTGAGGAGCTTACTATAGTAGGAAAATTGGAGGTTTTGGGATAGAAACCTCACTTGCCGTCTTTTCTTTTTGAGGTACCTGCAGGAGATACCGAAGTGGGTGACTTCTTTATATGTAAAAGGGAATATCAGCAATAATATATATTTGAATACATAGAGTGCAGCACCAAACCAAACAATGTTGAGTTGAGAAATTAATTTTAAAGGATAGGTGTTTTGTTCGTGTACCTTGATTTTGCGCTTGAAATTTTGCTTGCTCTTCTTGTTCCTGTGTACAGGGAACTTCACATGTTGATCCTTTCAGTTACAACTAACAATAATCCTATCCAATGGAGATTGAAAATAACATTTATGTCACCTTCACTAAAGGCTCGTCACAAGAGATCATTGTTAAAGAAGCTGGGAGTTGATCAACGACTAAGACAGCCTCTTCAAGAGCTTTGAATAGATCTCCTTCTCCCATATTGACACAAATCAAAGCAAGAGGAAGTAACAGTGTAAATGGAACCACCTTGAGATCCATCACAGAAACTTATTTAGCACATCAAAGACATAGAAACAAACATCTTTAAGTTGCAGAGATACACAAACCTGGTTAGCAACAGCCTTGGACATCGTGGGGAATTCCTTCTTCAGGATGGGCTTCTTGACAGATATCTTAGGCTTGGTCTTGGTGGTGGCGAGGACAACACCTTGTTCCTTGTTAGCAGGCTGGATGGTCACTGTCTTCTTGTTTGCAAAACCTGAAAGCCATGACACGAATCCTCGTCAGAAGCTATCATACTAATCAGTTCACTACCGATCAAGAGAAAGACAAATCATTAAGTTCAGTAGCAAAGATCATTGTAATAAAATTACCAGAGTGCTTGTAGGAGTTAAGGTTGCAGAGATTGTTAGTCTCCTTTCTGAACTGAACCTTGGCGTTGCCTCTTCCAAACTGTTTGACCAAGAGACAGTTGCTGGTCTTAACGATCTCCCAAATCAATTGTCCTGGAACTGTCGCCATTTCCAAACCTACCTAACAAACACCAAACCGATCACAACAGAAACGAATACTAAATCAACAGTATAGACATGAACAGATCGATGCATATGTTACCACGCCGAATAAATCTATAAAATCATAGCCCTAATGCTAGAATCTCAAAAATACAAAAAAAAATTGAGAGAGAGGATCTATAAGCTCACTGTGAAAATTAGGAGAGAGAGAGAGAGAGAGAGAGCTAGATTCGCGTTTCACGGTGAGAATATGAATCGGGAATGGATGGGGATGAGAGGAGGCAGAGACGAGAAGGAGGGGATGAGAAGAGATTGGAAAAAATAGGGTTTAGGTCTCTCGTCACTCGAAACCAATAGAGTTGGTGACGTGGACGAAAACTGTGTCTTTATTGGACGAATATTTTATCTGACGTGTATAGCTCCAGAAGGTTTTATTTAGCCCTTTTAATAGTGTGTGAAAAAAATTGAAAGAGAGGATCTATAAGCTCACTGTGAAAATTAGGAGAGAGAAAGAGAGAGATTCGCGTTTCACGGTGAGAATATGAATCGGGAATGGATGGGGATGAGAGGAGGCAGAGACGCGAAGGAGGGGATGAGAAGAGATTGGAAAAAATAGGGTTTAGGTCTCTCGTCACTCGAAACCAATAGAGTTGGTGACGTGGACGAAAACTGTGTCTTTATTGGACGAATATTTTATCTGACGTGTATAGTTCCAAAAGGCTTTATTTAGCCATTTTAATAGTGTATGATGTGATAATGCATTCAAATACAAAGTTTATTTGATGACTAACAGGTAACATTTGTCTAAGAAGTGTAGAGCGTGTAGCATTCAAATAATAAACTATTAGGTATGATTTGTGCCCAGCGCGGAGTGAAATCTTAAAGTATGTTTATGCTGCATAATTGTAATTTTTTTAAAATTCTAGTTTTACAATATTTATTTTTCAGTTGATAAAATTTTAGTTATATAGGCTTAAACCAGAAATATATTAAAGGCTTTTTTGATCAAAAATAATATTATTAAAGAGCTTTTACGTTCAAGTACATGTATTATAAAGACTTACAAATGTCAAAATATCTTGAACTTTACTTAATGGGCCATCGTCATATGATTAGTTCGTGTAACCATAATGTTGTTAATTTTTTGATGAAAACCTTAATGTAATTACTTTTTTTTTGGTCAAACATAGGTTACTGAAATTCGCCAACTAAAAACGTAAATCTGACTTTTATCATATAAAATAGACTAAATTAGTGTTTATATGAATATTGAATTGCCATATAAGACTATAAAATAAATCACGTCTCAAATTTTAGCAATATTTTCGATGTCATTAATACATTGCTAGAATTGTGTTATTACTTCATGAAAATTATGATCGTATGCTCCGAATATATTTTATATGCGGTATTTCAAAAAACTTGGTCAATACTCCAACTAAGCCATATAAATTACATATTTAGTATATACTTTAATAGTATCATTCAATATATATATACTTTTTGAATGGGTATGTGAAGTAAACTTAATAATATACATTATTTGTATATAGTGATTTTTATAAAATAAATAAAACACTGTCAATAATAAATAAAACTCACATACATGAGAATAATGGTTTCGATGGCACAAGGTTACTTTTAAATCCATAATACGACTTAAATTTTGAGTAATTTTAAACCACGAACCATGAATTAGGTTGCTTATAGAATTATAGTAATCTTAATCATAGTAATTGTGTTCCGACCTTTGTATTAAGTTGCTTGTATAAGTACGATTTTGATTACGTTAACAATGAACCATGACCAACATGTATTAGATTGATTGTAGAGTTAAAACTAAGATTACATTTCAGTGGTTTAAACTTCTTTGAATATTACCGTTGAAATTCATAATGATCAAGTTCTGTACCAAACTGTATTTTGTATGTCTTGTTTTGATGAGTAGTTTTTTTTGTTCTTTTGATAAAATGATAAGTAGTTTTTCATAAGGAAGAGCACTTTCAAAGTCACTATAAAATCAAATTATGGTGAATTTACCGGAACTTCGTATACAAATATTACTCGTTTGTCATCGAAAAAGTCCATCGACATTAATATATCAGGACCTATTCTTTGACTTACAATAGGTGATAAAAGATAGCAGTGTTTTACTCATAATATCATGACCATATCATAAACATAATTAAGAGCATATACAATAGGTAACACCAATGGAAAAATTTGTAATTAATCTAGTAAAAGATAGATTTTTAGTTTAATGATGTGAGAAGGCTTAAAATGCTGATACCTAAGCATAATGGCAAATTTGTTATTAATTTACACTACTAAGTTAGTTATTAAAATTTCTTCCCTTTTAATAATAAAGGGATAATTACATCAAAGATTCACTTGGCTCAGTACCGGCCCTGAGGGGAAGCGTTACAAGCAACCGCTTCCGGCCCTCAAAAAATATTTGAAAAAATCAGCCTTTTTAAAAGAAAATTATTATTATGGTATATAAACGGTTTTATAAAGATGGTCAATTTTTAGAAAATTGCTTCTGGTCTTTCTCATGTCAGTCTGCTTGGCCTCACTGTTCGAAAGTGTTCTTCCTCATCAGACATTACATGGTTTGTGAGGGTTAAATGTGATGCTTCTTAATATATTTTGTAATGAAAGCTGAGATATGTGTTTAAAACTCTGGCCGAGAATTCAAGGTGTCAAGGAATGTTATGTTTCAAGGCATGTTAGTTTTATTTATTATTGATAGTGTTTTATGTATTTTATTAAAATCATTATACGCAACTATACTATGCGTATTATTAAGTTTACTTGCTGTACTGCCCAAATATATCAAGATGGAATTGAATGGGTTTAATTTACATACCAAATATCTTATACTATAAAGAAAAGTTTACTCACTCAAGGTAAGGACACGTCATCAATTGGTGAAACCTGCGAGTGCCACGTGTCCACAACGCAAATCTGCTGCGTTTCATTAGAATTTCTGGTACGTGACTTTTTATTTGATTTGGGCCTTACATGTGTTCAATTCGTCGCGCCCATTAATGAGTTTCTCCAAGAATGCAGGTTTGACCGTCGTTTGCAATTAGCTTTCGTTCTCTGCCGTTCAATGTTGAAACAGAACCAGAGTTCTTAAAAAAAAATTGATTCAGCTTCTTCCTTGCGCTCTATACCAGTTACAGATTCTCCATCTTATAGTCATTCTTAAATCATCACCCACTATCTATCTTGAATGAGATCTTCATGCGAGGCGGTGGAACTTTCGATTATATAAGGGTAAGCTCTCCTACTATCGCAACTAACTCATTCCCACTAAACAAGAAAGTAAACTTATACCCAGAAAATGGCTAATGCAGTGATCTTCCTTTTCAGACGATGACCCTGGTGTTCAAGTTCGGTTGCTCCCCTTCTGGCAGGCCAGGAACATCCGATGCAGCGGTGAACTCATGAGAGTCGAGATGTTGCTGCTTGCATGATTCCCAGGTTTGTTCTGTTCATCCGCTGGAGTACAACAGCAAAAGATGCCATTCCAAGAGACATGTACTCTATCTATTATCTCCGTTTGGTGATTTTAATCTAATAAGTTCTGCTTCAGATTGATGATTGATACATTCAGTAAGAAAAATTGTTTTAGTTTCTCTTCAAGTTAGTTAGTGCTTTCAACTGTTGTTTACGGTTGAAGGTCAAGGGAGCCTACTTTTTTGTTCGTATGCTTTCTGCAGCAAAAGCTCCTGCAGCGCTTCGACTATCAAGATATGTGTTTTGTATTTTTAGGTCATGGGTTTCCTGCAAGTACTCCTCTATAAAACAGCATCACGAATTGAGGGTTATTCTCCTTCTTTAGGTGTGCCTGAGAAATTAGAGAACCGACCAGTTGGTGAAGAAGATTAAAGTCTTAACACAAAACAATAAATTTGATTTATGCAAAGGAATCTCTAGACGAGGCTTATGATTCTGAATTGAGTTTTTCCATGAGTATCTTATGTTTCGTAGAATGCAAGTTTTTCATGAACATCTTACTTACTCAGATTTGTATAAGATACTGAAAACATGACCTGTAATTTGGTCCTTTGTGATTCGTTAAACCAACCTATTGGTTTTCTTTCAACCTCTGTCTTTTCCGGAGCAAAAACCTTATTTTGGCATTTTTTTCCAGATTTATAGGAACTTCTTTCCGGAACATGGAACACCTTGATGGCACACCGAGGCGGATAGCTAGCTTCAATTTGTAGAGAGAACGCTGAGGTAGAAACATCTGCCTCCCATTGCACCAACTACACTCTGTGAGAATACACTTTCCCCTGCAAAATTTTCCTTTTCCTTTTGCCAAGTAAACCCTCAAGAGAAAGAAAAAAATACACAACGGAATCCATTGGTTTGAATCACTTTCGGACATAATTTCTCTATTCTCTGTAGATTTGAAAGTTCTTATTTTTGGTTTAGCGAAGAACTTGATCGTAGCTTTGTCTGCCAAACTGGTGCCGAAAACATGTTCCCAGAGCTCTATTTATTGATCTCGAGCTCACTGTCATCAGTGAATTCCGTAAGTCAACTTACGGAAGCTTTTCCATCTTGAGCAGCTAACCTCTGGGAACAACTTGGTCGAAGACAATTATACTGGTGAGGAAACCATTTCATTATCTCTTCTTCAATTGGTGATTAGAAGTTATTCTGTTGCAGTTTTAATGAGAACAACAGGCATGAAGGAACATAAGGTTGGTAGTGAGGAATCTGGTGAGCCCGCCAGCAGCACGAAGAAAGGAGCAAAATGCGGTGGCGACGGAATAAAAGCAGATACAAGTGTCACACATGATGATTTCGACGTAAACGTCTTTAGGATTCTAGTGGGATGCAAGCAGAATGTTAGTAAAGGCAGAAAGTTTTAAGGCTTAAATATTTGGGATCATGCACTTTTGGTATTCTTATAACTTTATAGAAAGGTTGGTAATATTTTTTTTAACTTTGGGAACAATATATACTTTTGCATTACTTATTTAGTTTTCTAAATTTATAAATCCTCTGATAAACAAAAAAGGATGTGTATTATACATAAACTAAACGATGATTAGAAAACTTTGCAAAACTCTATCCAAAATGGCTGTTGAGATTCTTGAACTGTATCAGTACTCATCTAAACTTTGCGTCTTCTCTTCTCTAAGACTTCTTGCCTTCAATTTAAAAAGAACAAAAGAAATAATTTTGTCAACAATAAACTATCTAACATCACACAACCATCTTTAGGAAGAAATGACTTCATCATCTACATTTACATGTATGTTAATTCATTATAATATTCCAGTTATATAATTTAACTATGTATATACTCCCTCCGTTTCTTTTTATATGATGGTTTAGTTTAATGCACAAAAATTATGAAAAATATATTCCTTTAAAAAATATTTTTAAAGATATAATTTTAAAATCATTCAACCATTTATTAAAAAGAAGAGTAAAATTTTATTGGTTTAATAGTTTCCAATAAAATTAAAGTTAACCTTAAATCTCAAAAGATACCTTAAAACCTCAAAACATTTAATATTTTGAAACAACATAAACCTTCTAAAACATCATATAATTTGAAACGGAAGAAGTATATAAAAATATAAAAATATTTAATAAATGAAAAAATAATTTTATTCAACAATAAACTATAATCAATATAGTCCAATTGCTTACAAGAAAATAATTGTAAGGTTATATTTTGTAAGTTAGCCAGTAATATATATTTCAAAATTTAATCAATAATGTTGATATATAATAATACATATAAGATTCTATCAGAGATGTATATGTATAAATAGCAACAATATTTTCATTTTATATATCTTAAATAGTTTAGTTATAATGAATAAGTTATTTCTTTTGTATCATGTATATTATTAGTTTTAATTCATAAAAATATATATGTTTAACTGCGCAAAATAACTTCACTATACTTAATTTAAATCAATCGACTGTAATATATACTTAATTCAGTCGACTGTAATTTTAAGAAAATATGTGTGACTTATTCTTATAGTTAAAATAGAATAATTGAAGAAAAATAATTATTATTTTAAATTTATAATAATGAATACTTAAATTGTTGTTAGAAATTTATGCAAATGCTATTTTTAGTTAAACTAAATCAAACATTTAAAATAAATTTGTATAATATTTTATTTAATCGCCCGCCCGTAGGGCGGGTTTACCCTAGTGTCATTTAATTACAATGTATTAGTTGCCATAAACTAATAACTTGGAGTATACCGTCATAGTTGCCATAAACTAATCACGTAATATTATCTATATATCGATTCACATAGAATATATATATACATAATTTCTTTTATGTAATAATTGATTTTTGTATGGTTATATGACAATTCAACATACGTGTAACCACTAATTTTAGTCAAATTTATATGATAAAAGTATTTATAAATCAAAATAATTAAACTTTTATTAACTGAAAAATCTATAATGTAAAACTAATTTCTAAAACGATATTTTAATTATGTAACATAAATATTTTCAACATATTTTATCCTTGCAGGTCACTACCTAATTAGATAGTATTCTTATACATGAAATCAATGTATCAACTAAAAAATGTTTGGTCTAAATCAGCATGTTTTTGGATAGTTTTCCGGCAATGAATATAACAACCTGTATAAATATTATTAAACAAAATTAAGTACACAAGTACACAAACCATAGCAGGACCGGTCATGGGCCATGCGTAGTGAAACATTTGCAACAGGTCCCCAAAATGTTTTTTAAAAATTATATAGACATCAGCCCCCGAAAAAAAATTCTACGCCCACAAATTTGTACATTTTTTTTTTACATAGACATTGTTACAAACCCCCAAAATCTCAAAACCGGTCCCGAACCATAACAAAACAAAATTAAACATTTGTTATCCGTCTTGCACATGTCTTTATCAAAACCTTTCTATATACCATTACGAAACTATAATATATTTTCATCGAACAAAATAATATACTATCGTTTTATCAAACATTTGAATAATAATCGAGTGGACGTAATAAGAGAAGATGGCCATTAAAATAGACATGAGCAAGGCATATGATAGAATGGAGTTGTCCTTCATCGAGGATATCATAAGAAAGATGGGCTTTTTAGAAATCTGGATAACCTGGATAATGCATTGTGTAACATCAGTCAAGTATAAGGTCCTTATGAATGGCCAGCCAAGAGGGAATAGTATCCCGGAGAGAGGTCTGCGGCAGGGGATCCTCTGTCTCCTTTCATTTCTGTTTTATGCACGGAAGCACTCGTTAGCCTTTTAAATGATTCAGAGAACCAAGGGAAGAGAACTGGGATGCGTATTAC
Source organism: Eruca vesicaria subsp. sativa (assembly GCA_932364175.1). Lineage (NCBI taxonomy): Eukaryota > Viridiplantae > Streptophyta > Magnoliopsida > Brassicales > Brassicaceae > Eruca > Eruca vesicaria. The sequence continues at coordinate 151,789 of CAKOAT010168488.1, forward strand.
ACGTGCGTGTCCTTCGGTATTTCACCTTCTCTTTGCTGATGATAGCATGTTATTTTGTAAGGCGGAGCCTCGTGAATGTGAAGAAGTAATGAAAATGGTCAGGAAATAAGGACAAGCCTCAGGACAATGCATTAACTTTGATAAATCCTCCTTACTCTTTGGTAAGAGAATCAAACATGATGTTAGGCAAGAGATTAAAGACACACTTGGGATTTAGAATGAAGGAGGAATGGGAACATACTTAGGAATCCCAGAGGATATCAGTGGTTCCAAATGCAAGTTTTTTGCCTTTCTAAAAGATAAACTAAGAAATAGAGTAAATGGATGGACGGGTAGGTGGTTATCAAAAGGTGGCAAGAAAGTTATGATCAAGTCGATACTGCTAGCACTTCCAACTTATGTAATGTCCTGCTTTCTAATTCCGTCGGAGATCTGTGATGCTTTAGCTAGTGCCATTGCACAGTTCTGGTTGAGTTCGAACCCCCCAAAAAGAGGTATACACTGGACAGCATGAGATAACTTATGCTTATCTAAAGAGGAGGGAGTGATTAGGTTCAGAATGATTCATGAGTTTAACCTGGCGTTGTTAGCAAAGTAGTTATGGAGATTGTTCCAGTACCCAGACTCTCTGGTAGCTCGAGTCTTGAGAGGTCAGTATTATTGATTGAGCTCGCCTTTGCGCCAGCTTACTGTCAGTAGCCCATCGTATGTGTGGACAAGTATATCGGCGGCACGAGAATTATTATTGCTGGGAGTTAGACAAAAAATACATTCGGGTTATGAGGTGAAAGTATGGGAGGATCCCTGGATTCCTACCATACCAGCGAGACCAACGTTCCCAGCTGCATTGGTTTTGCATCCGAACATGAGAGTGAGTGACCTAATTAATCAAGAAACAAAGAATTGGGATTTGGGACGGCTGGAGAACTACGTAGCTTCTGCTGATATACCACTCAAAAGGAGTATGGCCATTAGTTCAACACATCGCAGGGACACGTATTGCTGGAGCTATACAAGAAATGGACAGTACGCAGTCAAATCTAGATATTCGGTTGCACGAAATATATTGAAGAAGGAGGAGGAGGCTGTATCACAAAACTCCAAGCATATGCTTGGAAAGTCAAAGCACCCCAAAAGATGTGCCATCTTATGTGGCAATTAATAACAAGTCATGTGACTGTTACAAGTACATTAAACTATAGACATATGAGATGTGATAATCATGTCCACGATGTGGGGAGCCTGAAGAATCAGTTACACATGCAATCTTTCAGTGTCCACCTGCAATGCAAGTTTGGACCTTATCATCTATGCCTACCAGCCCTACCTTGTTTCTACTACAGAGCACATATGCGAATATAGACTATTTTTCTGGAGGAAAAATGCCATAATGGAACCGGAATTGGACAGAGATCCCTATCCCTTCCTAATATGGTATATTTGGAAGGCTCGAAAAAATAAGCTATTTAGGGGAATTGATAGAGATCCATTGGAGGTAGCCCGTTATGCAGAGAGTGAGTGTCAAGCCTGGTTCCAAGCCAATGAACATGTTATATCGCCACGTCAAGGAAACATAGATATTGAAAACCAAGCCATAATTCTGGGAAATATATGTATGGTGGATGGTTCTTGGATCTCTACAGCTTAGTTTAATGGATGCGGTTGGGTTTGGAATGACAATTTGGGAAATAGTCAGTTAATGGGTTTGCACAATTTTAATAGAGTGGAGAATATGCTACAACATTTTCCATGTAAGAGCTTTGGGATTGACTGCAAGGAGATAATAGCGATGCTCGGAAATCTCCATGACTGGCCAAGCTTCTCAACAGAGTTGGAAAAGCTCGCGACATTGCGGATTTGCTTCCCAGATTTCAAGATCTTCTATGTTCCTAGGACACATAACGAGGTATCTGATTTCTTAGCTAAGACTGCTCGATCTTTCTATCGAGAACTTTGTTATGTTGGTTGTTCTAATCCGATCTGGCTACCCAGACCACGTCAAGCTTGAGTAATATATCAGCCGTTTGATGTCAAAAAAAATCTTCTGGTCTTAAACATTCTACTATGAGTTACTTGTTGTTTTTTTGGGAAATACTTGTTTTTTTCTAACATCTTTACACTATAAGAAAACACACCTTTAACGAGTAAAAATTACGAGGAAAATATTTTCTCGTAATTTTACGAATAGTTTACTACAATTTTACGAGGAAACTAAAATTCATGGTAACGTCGTTGTAAAATTACAAGGAAACATTTTCTTCGTAATTCACATGTTAGTTTACGACGAATGTAATAGGAAATAGAAGCTTCGTCGTAAGACCAAAGTAAAATTACAAGGTCTTTACGACAAACCATTTAACCGTTACATTAATAAAAACGCGTTTTTAACCTAACTACTTTCAGTGTAAAAACGTTGTAAATCATATATAAAGGAGTTGTAAAATCTTAATAAATTTTTTCCTTGTAAATTTGTTGTTAAACCTTGACTAAACAAGGTCGAAAATTTCCTATATATATGTCATTCCTCATCAATCCTATTAACTTACAAACAAATACAAAAAAAAAAAATCAAAGAACACAATTCCGTGGAATTATGTATCGATTTTTCAAGATTGAAAGGTGTGTAAGGTCACCAGAACAGATCTAATCAACTCCGCATAGCTTTTCTTCGAGAAGTTGATGAATAGCTATGAGGAGTTGATAAGACCGTTCTGATGACCGTGTACTCTCTTTAGTTTTTTTTGGAAGAAATCCAATTTTTTTTATACATTTGTTGTGAGGTCATCGTAAAGTTACAAGTCCCTTACGATGAACCTTGTTAGGTGAACACGATTTTAAATGTGTGGTTCACCTTACTTAATTTGTTGTAAATACATTGTAACCAAGATGTTAAGGACATGTAAAATCATAGTAAATCTTTCCTTGTAAATACCTAGTAAAAATTTCACCTACCAAGGTCAAAGAATTTTCTATATATATGAGAATTATCATTTCATACAAACACACAAACGAAAAAAAAAAGAAAAACAACTAAAAATGTCTGATGGAAGAAATATTTTGGAACTACGGATTTGGATGTATACGCATAAAGATTTCAACGGTAGAGTGACAAATGCATTTCTTAGCGGGCTAGAGACATTCATGAACCAGGCAGACTGTACACCGCTCACGCAGAAAAGTGATAAGATGTTCTGTCCTTGTCAGAAATGCAAGAATTAAAAATTTGCATGTACTGAAACTGTATGGAAACATGAAGTACACAGAGGTTTTACACCACAGTTCTATTTTTGATTTCAACATGGAAAGGGTTATGGAGGAAATAAAGCTAGTAGTAGTAATAGTATTTTAGAATGTCGATAATAATGAGGAACCAAATCATTTGCGTAACGAATATGATCAGGCTGTTGTACAGATAGTAGATCATGAAAGGGTTCATGACATGATTAATGATGCATTTCTAGAAACTACTACAACAATAGCTGTTGAAACTGGAAATGTTGAAGAACGTAATTTGGATGCAAAAAGGTTTTATGAAATGCTAGATGCTGAAAATCAACCAATTTACACTGGTTGTAGAGAATGTCACTCTAAATTTTCTTTAGCAGCTAGGATGATGAATATTAAAACGGATCATAATTTACCTGAGAACTGCATGGGTGCATGGGCCGATTTGTTTAAAGAGTATTTGCCAGAAGACAACGTGTCAGCTGCATCTTATTATGAGATTTAGAAATTGATTTATAGTCTTAGGTTGCTATCAGAGATGACAAATGTTTACATTGACAACTGCATGATCTATTGGAGAGATGATGAGAAGCTAGAAAAGTGTCGATTCTTCCAAAGCCATGATTCAAAACGCAGGGACATGGGAGGAATAAGGTACCGTACCAAAGGATGTGGTACTTAACAATTACAGATAGGTTGAAAATATTATATCAATCTGACAGGACTGCCAGAGCGATGAGGTGGCATGCTGAACATGTCCAGAGGGATGGTGAGATTGCTCATCCATCAGATGCAAGAGGCTGGAAACATTTAAACAAGACACCCAGATTTCGTAAGAAATATTCGAAATGTCTATCTTGGGTTATGCACAGACGGATTTAGTCCATTTGAAATGTCTAGGAGACAATGTTATTTGTGGCCAGGCATTCTTACGCCGTACAACCTGCCTCCGGAGATGTGCGTGGAACAAGAATTTCTTTTTTTGACCATATTAATCTCTGGTCCGAAACATCCAAAGCGGTCGCTAGATATTTTTCTTCAACCATTGATACAAGAACTGAAGGACTTGTGGTCAGAAGGGGTGCAGGCGTATGATTGTTCCATGAAAAACAATTTTATGATGCGAGCAGTTTCTATTTGGACGATAAGTAACTTTCCTGCTTATGGAATGTTGTCTAGATGGACTACACATGGAAGATTATCTTGTCCACATTGTCTTGGATCAACTGATGCTTTTCAATTAAAGAATGGTAAGAAGAGTTGTTGGTTGGATTGCCATAGTCGAGTTCTTCCCCTTACCCATCGGTACCGAAGATATAAGACATTATTTAGGTATAAAGAAATTTTCAGGGATAATCCTCCTCCATATCTCACTGGAGAACAGATCGTAGCGCAAATTGATTACTACTGAGCTCAGGAAACTGTTATGCATGGAGGAAACTGGCATGTTCCGGGAAATATGCATGATGGATATGGGATCAATCACAATTAGCATAAGAAGAGTATATTTTGGCAGCTGCCTTATTGGAGGGATCTTCTTTTATTCCGTAATATCGATGTTATGCATATAGAGAAGAACTTCTTTGACAACATCATGAATACAATACTGAATGTCTCAAGGAAAACAAAAGATAGGAACAAGTCAAGGATGGACTTATCTGATATTTTCTCAAGAAGTGAGTTACATATCAAAAGCAATGAAAACATTCTAGTTCTTATCTTCCAATTATCATCAGAAGCGAAGACGACTTTGTTTAATTGGGTGGGATCAAAGGTTAAGTTCCCTTATGGATATGTTTCTAATCTCTCAAGATGTTTCTAATTGCATTCACTGAGATTACATCTTTGTGAGATCGTCAATAAAGTTCTCAGGAAAAGTCATGATTGCCATGTGTTTATGCAACGACTACTTCCATTCGCTTTGCTGAGTTGCTTTCAACAAATGTACATGAACCACTTGCAGGTAAATATTGTTGATTAGTTAATATTATATATACATATGTTATGAAATGTTATTCACTGGATTAATTTTGCAATATGCCGCCATTGGAGCATTCTTCAGAGACCTAAGCACACGTACATTCAAGGAAGAAGTTATCGAACAACTTCATGAGAACATTCCGATCATACTGTGCAACTTAGAGAAAACATTTCCTCCAGCATTTTTTAACGTCATGGAACATCTTGTTCTTCACCTCCATACGAGGCATTTCTTCGTGGTCCTGTTCACCATGGATGGATGTATCCGTATAAGCGCTCCATGAAACATTTGAAGGGGAAAGCAAAAAATGTTGCAAAGGTGGAAGGTTCAATAATTTATGTGAGTTTGACAGCGGAAACATCTCACTTCACATCATATTACTTTGAACCAACAATACGTACTAGAAAAAGAGTTCCTAGAAGTTATGATAACGGTGGAGTCGTCCCCACATATCCAATAAGCAATGTTCCTGACATTTTCTGCCAAATTGGACTGTTTGGTGGTAGATTGCGAGAAATATGGTGGTCTAGTGATGAGGATAAGCATAGTGCCTACACTTATATTCTGCCTAAACGGCGAACATTCAGTGACACGTTTATTTGAAAGGTAAATAGTTATGTGAATTTAAATGATATGAAGTGATGTAATATTGATGTGAATACATTTGTTTAAGTTGTAGCTCATATGTAACGCAAGTTGAAGCAGCAATACCTGAAGTATCCGTGAATGAAGTGGACTGACGAAAAAATCAACACTATTTCACGTAGTTAAAATCCCAGGTGATATAGCTCAGTCAAATATTACGCAAGTATTGATCACTATAATATAATATGAATTGTTAACATATTAATTTTTTGTAGGTTAAATGAAGTTCCATATTACCCCCCCCCCATGGTTTCACGATTTGGTCCGAGGTCTAGTAGAAAATGTCACCACATTAACTATGTATTTGACAAGGTTTTACCTTTCATACATACGACTATGGGAGTCGTCGGGCAACAAGTAACTATGGAGTATGTATGAAAGGCAAATTTTGTAGTAAGAAGAAGAAGAAGAAGAAGAAGAAGAAGAAGAAGAAGAGGAAGAAGAAGAAGAAGAAGAAGAAGAAGAAGAAGAAGAAGAAGAAGAAGAAGAAGAAGAAGAAGAAGAAGAAGAAGAAGAAGAAGAAGAAGAAGAAGAAGAAGAAGAAGAAGAAGAAGAAGAAGAAGAAGAAGAAGAAGAAGAAGAAGAAGAAGAAGAAGAAGAAGAAGAAG
>CAKOAT010168488.1:158347-187037 GCA_932364175.1 Eruca vesicaria subsp. sativa
AATTTGAAGAAGAAGAAGAAGAAGAAGAAGAAGAAGAAGAAGAAGAAGAAGAAGAAGAAGAAGAAGAAGAAACTTTGGGGTTTTGGGGTTTAGGGATTTAATTTTCGAGGATTCATATATTTTTTTAGTAACTTTGTCATAAAAACACGTGCTAGGTAACTTCGTCGTAAAGTGGGCCCTCCTAGTAACTTAGTCGTAATGTGAAAAATACGGACCTGGTAACTTCGTCGTAAAGTTAAAAAGACAGGCCTGGTAACTTCGTCCTAATAAGAACATGGGCCTGCTATCTTTGTCATAATAAAAACACAGGCCTGGTAAAGGTATCGTAAATTTACGATGAACTTATGAGGAATATAATTACTCTATATAAACACATACCCGGACGAGGCTCTAAGCCTCGTTCATTCCTCCCAACTCTCCTCTCCCTGTTATTGTAAGTTCCTCTCTCTTTTCTCTCTTTTTTTTTAGTTTAGTTTAGGTAAATAGTTTAGGTGGTTATTTTAGGTAATTAGGTTATGTAATTAGTTTAGGTGATAAGTTTTAGATAACCGGATGATGACAATTTTTTATTTATTTAGATGATTCCTAGACCGAGACCGACTGGACAACGTCCTACATAAGTCAGATGTTTGGTACTGATGGTGTCGGGACATCTTCTTTCGGACCGTCATCCTCCAAGCCTGTATCTGACTCTCAGGCGTATTATCCCGCCAATAAGATACCATATCATGAGATGCCTCCACCTCCCGCAGCTCCACCTTCTCCCACTCCCGCTCCACCTGGTGGTGATCAGGTTCATCCAGATTTGCGGATACTTCCATCTGTACCATATGCTGCATATACTCTAGAGGATCTTCTTGTCCAACCGAGGCGAGAGGGTTTAGATATTCGGGACCCTGATCGTCGGCGGGGTACTTATTGGTAAAAAAAATTTATAGTTTAATTTTATTTTTTGTTCTAACAAGTTGATATTATTTTCAGGTTTGGAACGAACAACCACGTCAGCCAGTGTGTTTCAGACACGATGACGGGGTATTTTTTTGAGCCTCATCCAAACTGGAGTATAACTCCAGACCACATGAAGACAACGTGGTTTAAAATTTTTGCGGTATATATTTTTAACATATTTATTATTTAATTTTATATTATTTTCTTAATATTTTTAAATTTTTCATTTTTTGTTTCAGCAAAAGTGTCACTGGTTCTTATCGAAAACGTGAAGGGGGCTTTTGTAGCAAAATCCAAGACTCGCCTTTGCAACACAGTCTCGGATTGAAAGGAAAAGTGGGAACTCTACGGTTCCTCGGCCAAAAAGTCCAACTCGTGCTCTTCTTACGGAAGAACGAAGGATAAATACAGTAATTACCCCATGCTTCATAGAACCGGCCAAACACCTCACGCCGGGATCCGTCTAGATGATGTAAGTTTTATTTTTAATATTTAACTTACTTTTAAATTTTATTTATTAACTAATTTTTTTTAAAAGAATTAACTCCTTTTGTTTGTAAGCCGAGAAGACCGGAATCATGCCATCTCTGGCTGAACTATTCAGGATGACTCATGTCACACCAGATGGAGTTTTGTGGATCCACGGTCCGAGAAACTCTATAACAATGTGGTTTCTCGGGTTGAGGAGCGGGAGACACATCTAACCCAACAGGCTCCGGATGGATTACCCGTCACATTGACCACATAAGAAATCGACCGGATTTTCGAAGAGGTAAAATTTTTGAATAAATTTTAATTTGTTATATTAATTCTTTTAAATATATAATTAATATAATTAAATATTCATGTATTATATAACGTTTTTTTTTTAAAAAAGGTGGCTTCTAGGAAAAATGGACGGACAGTGGGAGTAGGCTCCGTCAATGAAGTCCCAAGAGAAACTTCCTCATACACTTCGAGATGAGATGAGGAAACTTCTCAGATGTGGGCTCGCATGGACTCCCAACAGAAACGTTTGGACTCACTTGAAGATCCGCTGGACATTATGGCGACCCGGAACCCAGCTATGCAGAAAGCGTTGAATGAAAGACGACCGATTCTCGGAATGCAGCATCATCCTCCCGAGTCAACCGGTTTATGCAGCCCAGAACCAACCCGCCCGACGAGTACCTCGGCGACAACATGCAGTAGTTTTTTTTCGTTTTGTATTATAAATCTATATATTATTTTATGAATTTTATATTATGGCTTTTAAAACAATTAAATTTTTAAAATATTTGATTTTCTAATTTAAATTACGAATTTTATAAACAAAAATAATAATAAAAATAAAAATAAAAAATTATAAAGAAATTATTAATACCAAGTAAATTTCTTGTAAATTTTACAACGAATTAACATGGAATTCCTAGTAGTTTCCTCGTAAAATTTACTACGATTTTACATGGAAGACTAGTAAATTCTTCATAAAGTTTTAAGGAGTCAACATGGAATGTTTACGAGTACATTACGAGGAAACGGAACGAGGAATTTACGACGAAGTGCAACATGGACTTTACGATGAAGCATTTCCTTGAACGACATTTATTTCTTGTAACCTAATATGGACTTTTCGACGAAAAGTTCATTACGGGGGCGTTTAACAAGGAAATGTGCCTTGTTAATTCGTCGTAATAGAACAATTACGACGAATTAACCAAGAATACAACCCTCGTTAAAATATATTTTTCTTATAGTGTTATTGTCTTGTATGTTGTTACCTATAATTAAAAATATGAATTAGTTGAAAAAAAACTATTTACATTCATATTTTTAATGTGTAAATGTAAAACCGCATAACCAAATTGTACTACAGAGCGGAGTGACATTTTTAACGCAAAGCAAATCTATACAAACAAATGAGTTTATGCGTCAGTTTTGCGTCACTTATTAGGCTAATGTTTTGTTGTGTTGCTTAAGTTGCATGAGTTTCTTTAGTTGCTTTAGTTGCTTGAGTTTCATTTTGCTCTTAGCACTTTTGTTTGACTAATTTTTTAAAAGGACATCGTTTACAGAGTTAACATACATCTATGTTTATAATCTAGTTTAAGAATTGACTATTCGGGTTTCTTAAATGGCGGAATCAACAAAATAGAAAAATTAAAATTGTCAATATTTGAAAGTTGAAACTTTTTTTTGGGTTAAACACGAATTGAAGATTTTTTTTTTATTTAATTTGAAAATTCACGATTTTAATAGTTATTTTCTCTATTTATTACTCAAAAAAAAGTTATTCATTTTCTCAGAAATCAAGAATCAGTCAACAAAACATTGAAATATACATATCAAAATCTAAGTTTTATTTCACACCAATCAATCAAGGCAAACAACTCTTTCTATATAACTCACATACTCATTACTCAACGAGAACATCTAAACTAATAAAAGAAAAATACAATACCAAATATGTGTAACTGTTTAATATCATGGCCATTCTACTTTATTATGAAAAGACAAACAATCGGGTAACACTAACAATTCATGTTAACTGGTAAATTTCAGGGTTTTCCCTTAACTAACGTAGCTTATAAATAAAAACAAGGAATATACGACTCACTTTGCATTCAAAACTAAGGTATCTCACATGGGCGGGTATGACGATGAATTTGGCCAATGAATTGGATTTCTCTAACCAGGGAGGTTGTTCAGCAACCTGATCTTCTTGTTCTACAGTGGCATCACCTTCACTCTTCGATTCAACTACAGTAACATGCTCTGTTGGTATGACCTCTTCTTTAAGAATAGGAACAGCAGCAATCAAAACAAGTTAAATTGGGTTGACGTAGCCTTTTAGCGCAACCAAGTCCTGGGATAGGGAAATTTTTTCTTTCTTAATGAGGGTTAAAACAAGAGATTGAAAAGCAAAACCTACCCCATGGGTACGCCCACTGGCGGAACCAGCTAGACTTTCTAGAGTGGTCAAATATATTATAAACATCTAATATATAGGTCAATAACTAAAAATCTTAATATTTTTTTAGTTATTAACTTCAAAATACATGTAAAATTTCTTTTTTCAAAAATCCACATGAGTCATTTGACACCCCTCCCTACAAGCTGCCTCCGCCATTGGGTATACCACAAATTCGTCTACATCCCGAATCAGCTCAACATCTTCAGGAATAATCTTTGGAAAATGAGAGGATGGTAGTAGAACCGACGGTGTAATGACCAAACAAGCAAACTTAGTCATGGTCTCCCTCAGAGCCGGTCTTAGTAATTGTGAGGCTAGAAGCTAAAATAAAAAATGTGGCCGGTGTTGTTCGAACTCACGACCTGTAACATACGTAACCTTAAGCCAACCACTTTGCTACTGAGAACTTTATGTTCAAATGTGGCCGCTTTAAACCATAATATTTGGCGGTCGGAAGCACATGCTTCATTGGCTTCCCTCTAGGGCTGACTCTGGTTCCCCTATCTTTAACCTTTGGTTTCTTCAGCATATCGAGATGATCATTTCCATAGTGCAGGAATTTAGAGATCAGAATAGTTCGTTCTAGTAGAGCTTCTCGTTCAGAGGATTTTTCATTTTTTGACCAGTGAAATTAGATAATTTTTCACAATTAACAGTGGTAACAATTGCGAACTCTCTTCGTGAGAACCGAATGGGTTTTCCTGCAAAAAGAAACCAAATGTTGTACTTCTTCTTCATCTTCAATCTTCTAACAATGATAAAATGACCGAAAGCTCTGGAGAAAGGAGGGTCATCATTAATGGCTAGTATATTACCAAATGATGAATTTCGTAGGAAAGCGATTTCTTCGGGTTCCAGGGCATCAATAATGGACTCCGTTCTTCTAGTCTTGTGGTATGTGGTAAATCTTTCGCTGGTGCGTTCTTCATTTGGAGCAAAAAGACGCTTTTGAAGGTTAAGATCCTCCATTTTTTCAGATGTCAAAACAGAACTGGAACGGTCTCAATGACGAAAAAAACCTTTTTTTTCCCTATGAGTAACTAAGAAACTTAAATGTTATAAACTAAATCTTCAACAACCTTTTTATTCAATAAGTGTAAAGAGACGTCTGAATTTTTAATTTAGATACAGTTATGTCGCTTTGTCGTCTCACATCTCATCTAACAACGCAACTTGCTTGTTTCGGGGAATGGTCTGCAAAGGATTAACATGCTAACTGACACAACTATGATGGAGTGTCAGATAGAGAGGGTAGGATTAAAATTGGAACGATTCTAAAGGTTTAAAAGAGAGAGAATTGTTCTAGGGACCGAATTTATGGCATAAAAACCAACCAACACCATTAAAACGAAAACATTCTTTTTAATGAATGATTTATTTTTTTTGCAAATTTATCTTTCATTTTATGAACAAATTTAATTTTTCATTAGTGGTAATTTTATCTTTTTGGGCCTAAAAACTATATAAAGGGTTTCATTAATGGGCTCAATCCACTTTTTAATTATTTCTGAAATTTCTTTAAAAATAAACACATCAAACTCAGTTGGCGTAGTTAGAGCTGAGATTTTTGATATTAGCCAGCGAGTCTCGCCCCGTTTGACCCGCCACGGAGCGGGTCGATCGATTTGAAAAAAATAAGTTGCGGGTGCGGGTCAAGTGTATTTTACGCGGAACGGGTGCGAATTGTTCTAATTTCAATTCCGAGTATCCGGTAATCCGCAAAAATAGAAAAACAATTTTGTTTTTAAAAAGTTTATTTTTCAAAAATATAAATTTCGTTAAAATAATTATTATATCAATATCATTAAAACATAAACATTCTCTTTAATGAATGATGCTTTTTTCAAATTTACCCTTAATTTTATGAATAAATTTAATTTTCATTAATGGCAATTTGTCTTTTCTTTTGAGCCTAAAACTATATATTAATAGATTTCATTTATGGACTCAAATCACTTTTTAATTATTTCTGAAATTTCCTTAAAAATAAACACATCAACCTTAATTGGAGCAGTTAAATCTTAGAATTTTGATATTAGCCCGCGAGTCTCACCCCGTTTGACCCGCCATGGAACGGGTCGATCGATTTGAAAAAATTAAGTTGCGGGTGCGGGTCAAATATATTTTATGCGGAACGGATGCAGATTGTTCTAATTTCAATTGCGGATACTCGGTAATCCGCAAAAATAGAAAAACAATTTTGTTTTAAAAAAGTTTATTTTTCAAAAATATACTAAATATCGTTAAAACAGTTATTATATTTTAAATATTAAAAATTTAATTAAAAATATACTACTTAATAGTAAAAATTATTTTTATTATTTAATAATTATCTGTGGGTTCTGTGGATTATCTGTAAAATTAAGTGGGACGGATGCAGATCAAATATATTTTCTTTACGGTCAGGCAGGTCAGGCAAGGCGAGTTTAACATGCTTCCCAGCAACATAGGTAGTTAATTGATATTATTTTCCCATAGTAAAACTATACAATTACATACAATACATTTACATAGATATTGATGATAACAATAAATTAAAATCTGCGTTAATTTTAAAAAGTTATATTAGATAGTGACATTTTATATCATCAAAGAAAAAAATTTATAGATGTAACTGTGGATAAAACAACAAAAATGTTACCTGTACATTTTAAGCACAGATCAAAAATCTAGTTTTCTCTAATAATAAACAAATATGCTAAACCGTTTTTTATTGCTTTTCAAATGTTTTCTTATATGTTTTTTTTTCTTTAAGTTCTCTTTGTTTGAAACTTTTAAAATGTTTCTTCTAAAGATTATCTTTCTCTTGTCACATATATTTCTATTTTCAGTTGTTTTGTAATTTATTTAGTTCATTTTCCACTATTGTTTTAAAGCTTTAGTTAACAATTACTTTTAAATACCTTCAGTACTATAATTTTGTTTCAAATATAATTTCTCCAAAAAATCAAAACAACTTAATAGTTGGGAGAATTTCAATTTTACCATATTCCATGTACCACTTTTCATTTTTACCTACACTTATAAAACCTTTTCATAAATACGTAAATCATTAACTGGTAAATGTCAAATCTAAGAGCACCCCCATCAAGGGTTGATGGGGGGAGTTCACACGCGAACCGAGAAAAAATAATAATATTAAAATCAGATTTCTATGAACCCCTCCTTCAAAAGTTCACTGCGGTGAACCCCGATGACCCCGGGTTCACCACGTGTCAACATATGATTGGTCCAAAATTAATTTTTAAAAAAAAAAAAAAAAAAGTAAAACGAAAATAAAAAAAAAAATTATTTTTTTATTGCTGTGAACCCCCACCTTGGGGGTTCATCAATGTGGGTGCTCTAACCCTCCTCTCTCTCTCTCTCTCTCTCAAAGAAGGAAGATTGAAGAAGAAGCCATGGCAGGAGTAGGACCGATGACTCAGGATTGGTAGCCCGTGGTGATCCGTAAGAAAACCCCTAACTTGCCCAAATCGAATCTGTCAAAAACGTGTTATAGTGAAAAGAATGGACGAAGAGAACGAAGTGGTGAAGACGTCTGAAGAGCTAGGTGTGCGTGAGGAGCTCGTGAAAGCTTCCGAAAGGTTGGTATGGAAGAATGATTCTACGAAGATTCAAGCTGAAGCCCTTCCTTATGCTCTCGAAGGTAGGGTCTTATTTTTTTTTAATTTACTTTTCAGGCTAGAAAGCTTGGAACTTTCAGAGTATTAGGAATCCTTCTTGTGTCTGAATCCTAGAATGTGTTTCATAAACATTCCCTGTATACTAGCAAGAGAAAGCTTCGATCTTGGAGGCTAAGAATTGAAAGTACTATGCTTTTGTTATTAGTCTACACTGATGACTGATGCATACAGCTACAGATTAGTGCATGCTCTATATAGTTGGTTTATTCATTGTATATTTAACCCATTGTTGTGCTTTGACATACTTGCATCTTCATGAGAGTGCGTTAGATTTCTGCTTTTTTTAGGACTAGATGAATTGCAGCTTCGTGTATTGAGACTAGTGTTAATGATTTGTATGTATTGATTGATTACCACTCAGGAAACTCCAGGCGATGGTTTAGGCAAAGAGAATAGTGTGATTCAGTTCTCAATAGGAGGAAACCCACTGGTTTACTTGTGTTCATTGCTGCCTAACAAAACAGAGTGTTCTTGTTCTGTTTAATTAGTTTACGTTTGTCTTATCTACAATGATGTATTAGTAACAAAGAATTGATCTTTAAGAATGATATTCCTGGTTGATTCAACGTTTTGTTGTTAGAATCTCAGTGGCTTGATGTTTATTTTTTGTTCTGTGTGTGATGTTGTAGTTGTAGCTGGATGGTGGAATAAACTGCGAGAGTCATGTCATTGTGGGTGAGGTCAGCTGAGCCATCCACTGCGACATATAAGAACCCAAAGCTTTACTCGCTCAATGAGAATGCTTACAACAGTGGAGTGATACTTCTGTTGAAATCTTTGATCCAGACAGGTCCAAGAACACTTGTCCGACTCATGATTCTTACCCAAACCAAAGCAATGAGAAGTACTTCTGGATTCCCCAACAGATGAGTTTGTTCAAGCAAGGAGGTCCTTTGTGGTATTGTAGGTTTGTCATTCCTCTCGACTCCACAAAGGTTAGAAAAAATAATGTTTTACCATTAAAAAATTTCAGACTCTTACAGCTTGTCTTAAACCAAAAACCAGGAAGTATCTAGTCCAAACCGAACCTTAGATAGCAATGAATTTTGCACAAATTTGAGATTGTCTAAAAGGATTTATGAAGCTGGAACAAAACCACCAGACAATCCAAGAGTATGCAATGTGAATTATGTTTTGAGATTGTAGGAATTGGGTTTACGAGTTATTAAATAAATATTTTGGATATTGGTTGGCCATGAGTATGCATCGATCTTGATGTCCAAACTGATGATTAGCGATTACTTTATGTGATTTTTAGAATGAATTTTTTTTTTACAGGATGGGACAATCAATTTGTGTACTTTCACATATAACTTGTTTTTAGTTGATTATGGGAATCATAAATGATTCATTTTGATAGTTGATCACTCCTGTTATGTTCCATTTTCATGTTTAAGTCAGCGGAGAGTTGGAGGAGTGAGCTTGTGGGTGGTTAATCATCACGGTCAAGGACCTATTCTTCGACCAATGTAGAAAGGACCTATTTTTGCAGGCATAAGCAAGTGATGTTGGAAGCTTATGATCAGCAATGTGACGAAGCAGCGAGAATATTTGCAGAGTATCATAAGAGGCTGCAAGTGTATGTTAATCAAGCGAGGAATGCCCAGAGGTCGAGTTTGGATTCTTTGAGTGATTATTCGAGTAAGGTGAGTAGTAAAAGTGAGACGGAAGCTGTTTATTCCTCTGTGAAGGCAAGTAAGTTGGTGGAAGATGTTATTCTCGTTGAGACGACGCGAGAACGGAGTATTAGGAGAACTTGTGAGTCACTTGCGTCGCTCATGGTTGAGAGGATTTGTAACTCTTTCCCTGCTTATCAAGGAAATGGGATTCATTCGCATCCTGAGGTGGAAACTGAAAAGCTGAGTTTTGAGTATGATGGAGAAATATCTGATGAGGTTAGAGGTGTTGTAATGAATTGTCTGAGTAGTCCTCTACTCCTTCAGGCTATTGCTGCACATACCTTACACCTTAAGACCGTTATATCCAAGGAGATAGAGAGGGTTGATGTCAGAGCTGATGCTGAAACATTGAGGTGCCTCTCTACTCTAAGTGTGCATTTCTGCTTCAGACGAGTTTGATTCATTTGAATACGCACCTTCCATGCTATGTTTACTGATTTATTTAAAATGCAGAGGCAGATTATCCAACTTATTATGCAAAATGATAGTTAACTTTGTCTGAGTCATTGGCAGCTCACTTTTATTCAAATGTGTCTTATCTGGTTGTTATAGGCTGTTCCTTGGCTTGCTTTTATGCTTGTTTGATCAGTGATACTTGACTCTCTTTTTCGTTTGCTGGATGGGTTTATTACTTATGTTCCAGTCTATTAATTAGTTAATGAGAGCTATTTGATGTAAACCTATTCTACAGGTATAAGTACGAAAACAACCGGGTAATGGAGCAATTATAGGACTCTAATAGATGATCATTATAACTTTATAAAGGCTTATAAAAAGTTATAAATACTCTCTGTGTTACAAAAACCTCTTATAAATATTTCATCTGTTACAAAATATCTGTCACATGTTCCAGTGCATAACCAGCATTATGAACCGGTCTAAACCCTGGGTTTGACAGCTGTAGAAGACACATTGTTCAACTATATAGGGTTTATAAAAAAAAGTTTATAAAACCATATAAATATTTATATAATTATTGTTTTTCTGCATGCTATTCTTTCAGTATACATGATTTTATTACTCTTATAAAAGTTCATTAAACATTTATAGATCTTTATAAAGATTTATGAGAACATGGGCTTAGGTTTCTTATACGATTTTATAAGGATTTATAAATGTTTTATAAATCATTTATTAGAATTAGTTAGTCTTTTTAAAAGGTTATAAACAATTTTAGAACTCTATAAACCATTTTTAGAAATTAATAAACTATATCTTATAAATTATTTTTAAGGGCTAACTAGATCGTTTATAAATTATTTATAAGACTTTGTATATCATTCTCTATATTTCTATCTTATAATTTATTTACCGAGTCCATAGCCATTTAGAAAGGCTTATAAAACATTTTATAGTGGTTTGTAAAATAATTTGTAAGAGTTTATAAGGGTATGTATAAAAACAATTTATAAAGTTTATACACATTATAAAGGATTAAAAAACAATTTACAAGGATATAAACGCTCTATTTGCCTCTGCCATTCTATGAGTCTTTGTAAAATTATTTGTAAGAGTCTATAAGCCATTTATAAAGGTTTATAAAACAATTACATAATCTATAAACCATTTATAAATGTTTATAAGAAAGTTATGAAAGTTTATAAATAATTTTTAAGGGGTATGTATACTATTAATAAGGGTTTATATAGGTGTAGAAAAAAATTATAATATTATTTATAAGAATATATAACCATTAATAAGCAGTCAGCAGATGACACTGAAGAGGTTGTGAAAGAAAGACTTCGCATATCATTCTCTCTATTTCTATCTTATAATTCATTTATTGAGTCAATAACCATTTCGAAAGGCTTATAAAATAATTTATAATGGTTTGTAAAATAATTTGTAAGGGTTTATAAGGATATGTAAATAATTTATAAGGGTTTATAAAAACAATTTATAAATTTTATACACATTATAAAGGATTATAAAACAATTTACAAGGGTATGTAAAATTATTTGTAGGAGTCTATAAACCATTTATAAAGGCTTATAAAACAAGTTATTAAATCTACATGCTAATCAGAAAACTCACATAAATTGTAAAACTGAGCATAGCTTCTCTCAGTATTAAAATATTTTAAATGATTAAAAACTCTTATACATAATTTATAAGCCTTTACAAAAATTTATAGCTAATTTATAAATCTGTATGCTCTGAAGCACCGATGCACTGCAGAAACTTCTTGAACGCTTCGAGGATCTCTTCTTCCACTAGTCCACACTTTTTGAACGTTTCGAATGTTTGAATTATCTTCTTCTCGGAGTTGGTCATGAAAGTAGGACACTTCTTGAACATCTCCCATACTTCTTGTGCACTCAACCCTAACATTTTCTACACGTTAACTTTCTCTTGAATCGTCTCCTCACTCTTATGGAAAACTATGCGTAGAGCTTGGACGAACTTTGGGGTTGTGGGATCAAAACCCATCTTAAGAACCTTCTTGAGAGACTTTTGGAATCTAAATTTGCCGTGGATGGCTCCGTTCTCGGAGATGAGTAAAGGAAATAAGAGTTTATAAAACCATTTAAATTTATAAAATATTTTATAAATTTACAAATCATTTACAAGACTTCATAAATCTTAATATAAGGTTAATAAAGAACCTATAAGAGTTTATATACCATTTATCAAGGTTTATAAGGTGTTTAAAAATGTTTATAAGGGTTTATAAAAATTTACAAAGGGTCTACAAACCATTCATATGTGTTTATAAAGATTTTATATAGAATCTATAAGGTTTTATATAGGTTTATAAGGGGTTTTATAATATTTATAAGGCTTTATAAAATGGATGTGGATGTTGATTCTGCAAAGACTAATTCGAGTTCTGAGGATTCAAAGTCTGAAAAGGAGAAGGGTAAACGCAAGCTTTATGTGGGATCTCAAGCCTTGAATTACTGCCGGGATCATATGGAGGTTATTAGCTTTTTTTTTCCTCTTTTGATTAGTATTGAAAATGTGACGTTTGTTATGAAAGCTATAAATTTCATTTTCTGACTTACAGATCTTGTCACCGATCAAAGATGGTATAGTTTCTGATTGTGTGAGCATGTGGGCTTCATATATCATTATTTCTGGACTATGAATTGGGCCTGTTTCTCCAAATGTGGATGTACCTGAAGCAAAGTATATTAACCGAAGTAAATTATGTTCCTACGTGGGTTACGTGCTCACTACGGGAAAAAGAAAATTACACAAAGACAAGGTCGGTGATATTTGGTATAAATAGAAGACATGGAAACCGTAGGTGATCATCTGAGAGATCAGAGAAAAACCCTAGACACAAGGACAAAGAGAAAGATTTAGAGAGAGATCAAGAGTAGAAGAAACTAGGGCGAGACATTGTTCGAGTCATGTCTTTGCGGGAGAGAGTTTCTTTGATCTTTCTAATTCTCTATTGTGTAGAGCGCTTAAAGTGTTTGTGTAAACCCCTTTGATTGATAGTGGATGTTGTGGGAAACGGTTCCCACCCGTGACGTACCGTTGCTAGAGGCCGGGAACTTGGTGATCAAATTCTATGTGTTATTTAGTTTAGCAATCAAACGATCGATAATTCCTAACAAGTGGTATCAGAGCAATCCAGGTTTTGATTGCGGGTGTTAGTGAGATTATGGAGTCGACACATTGAAGGGTTGGAGTTGAAAGATCAAAGGGTAGCATAGCGTTAAAAGAAGTACATGGTTGCTGAAGACTTGAAGAATGATTTCCACTGCAATCACAAGGTTATTGTGATGTTTGAAGTTTCTAGACACTCAAAGCTGATAAGGTTATGGAATCTAGATTTTGGGAGAACACAAGGAAGTAGACCGATTTAAACAATAGAAAAGTCAAGATTTTTTGCTGGGAAGTCAGGTTGTATCTTGGCTTGTTCTAGTTGTTGAAAATATATTTAGTTTGGTGTTAAAGGAGGGATTGAAAGAGCAACCGAAGTTATAGATTCATGACTAGGGGACACCTTAGGAATGAATATATGTGAAGAAAGTTGTCTCAAGATTATGTTACAAATCTTAGATTCAAAAGGAATGGTTATGGAAAAAGAGTATGGCGGTGAAACATGGAGGTCTCAGAAAGTATTCAATGAGGGTTTAAGTGTCAGGGATAAGGATCAGAGTTTCAAGTTCTAAAGAAGAACACAAAGGGTGTGTAAGGTTCTGTAAAAATAGATGCTTGGACTAAGGGTGTATCGAAAGTCCATCTAGCAAGGGTAATAACTTGATGGCGGGTTCTGTTAAGTGATAACAGCGGTACACAAATAAGTTCAAGTCAGATCTTATATAGAAGAGTCTGGTTAAACAAGAAGACCTGAATGAAAAGTTGTGTCGAAAGTCTTCCCAACAAGACTGGTTAGGAGGCATGTTCCATCATGGATGATGGTGGTACAAGATGATTCAGACTGTGGTTGTTTAACCATAAAGCAAAATGTGTTTTTTTAAACACAAAGAGGAAGCTCAAGGGAAAGAAAATCTAGCAGCAAGGTTTAACACTATTAGTAAGGTTATGTTTAACAAGAAGCATGGATCATGGTTTGTGTCGAAAGTCTATCAAGCATGTTTGGTAGCTTGATGGCGTGTGCTGTTAATTAACGGTGGTACAAAAGGAGTCCGAGGCTGTGGGGTACAGAAAAGCATTTTGAATCAGAGGATTGTTTCAAGGATTAAAACATATATGATTCGGGGAGGTTATTGCATTTGATTGAAAGGATATCAATTCTACGCTGAGAATCAAAAGGAGTCAAGTTGATTCATGGGGTAATATTGGTCATGGAGGAGGCTGTTTGATTGATTTATTTAAAGGTTATGGAAGGAGCAGTACCTTTTAGTTTTCTGGAAACATGGTATACTGATCCAGGTGGAGCAGCTGATGGAAACATTTACGTGAATGGATGGTGGTTCTTCGATGAAAGGTGGCTTGATAGACTTTAGCTACCTGAGATCCTTGTAAACAATGTAAATCCTTTGATTATCAATGAGAATTACAAGCTTGTGTATGAATTGTTCTAAGCTCTCATAACGAACTCAAAACGAATCCATCAGTCTCATAACGACTGTGGTGTACAGACTCATATCGTCAGTTACAATCAACAACAAGCATAAACTCTCCTAAGACTCCACTCTACTCTCTTATACTCTTTATTCGGCTCCACTCAAATAACGGCAAACCCTCTCTTCCAACTCGAGGCTTTGCTTCCCTCCTCTTTTATTTAAACCACTCNAACTCTCCTAAGACTCCACTCTACTCTCTTATACTCTTTATTCGGCTCCACTCAAATAACGGCAAACCCTCTCTTCCAACTCGAGGCTTTGCTTCCCTCCTCTTTTATTTAAACCACTCGATATAATTGCAGACCTTCTCTTTCAATTAGAAGCTCCGCTTCCCTCTTCTTTATTTGAATTCATTCCCTTACTCCCCACGTCATCCTCCTCAGCTATCTCCTTACCCTTCCTCTTCCGATAGTAAGCTACTTTATACCTATCAATACTTCCCCCAACAAAACCAAGCTTGCCCTCAAGCTTGTAACTTGGAAACTGTTCCACGAATTGAACATAAGACATCCAAGAATTCTCCTCTGCACTCTTGTTAACCCAAGTCACCAACAACTCTAGTCGCCCATGAGAATCATAACGTTTATCAATCACATCCGCCGGAAGCAGATCCTCCTGGCTCCCACTCAGACAAACTCGAGGAAGGTCCAACACCTGATCTTGGGGGCTTAACGCGAGCTTGAGTTGTGAGACATGAAAAACTGGATGAATGCGGGATTGAGCAGGTAACGAGAGCTTATACGCTGCCTTCCCAATCCGTTCCAAGACTCGATATGGACCATAGAACTTCGCCGCCAGCTTCTGACAAAAACGTCGAACAACCGTCTGTTGCCGATATGGACGTAGCTTCAAATAGACCATATCACCCACCGAGAAGTGCACATCCCTCCGATGCTTATCAGCCTGATCCTTCATAATCTGTTGAGCACGCTCCAATGTAGTCTTCAATGCACGTAGCATCTCGTCATGCTCCAACAACTCCTGTTCCAACTCAAAGTTGCGTGTAGATCCCGTCTCAAAGGGCAACAATGGAGGAGGGTCCCGGCCATAAACAACCTTAAACGGTGTAGTCTGTAACGAGTTATGAAATGTCGTATTATACCAGAGCTCAGACCATGACAAAAATTTTGACCAAGTACGCGGATGCTCTGAAGCGAAACAACGCAAATATGTTTCCAGGCAACGGTTTAACACTTCCGACTGACCGTCAGTTTGTGGATGAAACACGGTACTGTACTGCAGCTTTGTCTCAGCAAGTTTAAACAATTCTGTCCAAAAAGCACTCAAAAAGATGCGATCTCTATCCGACGTGATGCTTCTTGGAAAGCCATGGAGCCGTACAATATCCCTGATGAATGCCTTCGCGACGTCTGCTGCAGAAAAAGGATGATGAAGAGCAACAAAATGTGCATACTTACTTAGGCGATCAATAACAACCAATATGACATTAGCCCCTGCTGAAGATGGCAACCCCTCGATGAAATCCATATTTATATCTTCCCAAATCCGTTGCGGTATTGGTAGAGGTTGTAGAAGACCAGCCGGAGAAAGAGTTGAGTGTTTATGAGTTTGACACACGCCACAGTTTGCCACATACTCCTGCACCTGTCGATACATTTGGGACCAAAAGAATGATCGTTGAATACGTTTGACCGTTTTTAACACCCCTGAATGTCCCCCTGCTTTACTGTCTTGACACTCAGCCAAGATCAAAGGAATAAACCGCGACGTAGCTGGAATAACCAATCTGTGTTTGGACCAGAGACGACCATCAATCACCTGCAACTTCTCAGAACGTACTGTCCCTTCGCGAACCTTCTGCACCATCAGCTGAATATATTGATCACCAGCTAACTCCTTGTCCAACTCATGCCACTGTAAAGCCGAAGGAATAGTAACAGAGAGTAACATAGATGAAGCATACATCGAACGAGATAGTCCATCTGCCGTCTTGTTCTCACACCCTGGTTTATAGAATATCTCAAAATCGAACCCCAACAACCGAGTGAGCCACTTTTGATATTCTAAATTCACATCCTTCTGTTCCAGCAGATATTTTAGACTCCGATGATCCGTATGAACTTCGAACCTGCGACCAATCAAGTAATGTTTCCATTTTCTCACTGCCATGACAATCGCCATTAGCTCCCGCTCATATGCTGGCTTGAGTTGCTCCCTGTCTGTTAACGCATGACTAAAAAATGCTATCGGTTGTTTGTCCTGCATCAACACAGCGCCAACTCCTATTCCCGAAGCATCAGACTCGAGCACAAACGTCTTGGCAAAATCCGGTAAAGCTAACACTGGTGCTGATACCATTGCCTGTTTCAACTTATCAAATGCCACCTGAGTCTCCCTGGACCATTCAAACTGATCTTTCTTTAACAGAGCAGTCAAAGGACGAGCTAGCACCCCATAATTTTTGACAAACCGCCGGTAATAACCAGTGAGGCCCAAGAACCCACGAAGCTGTTTGACTGACTTTGGAGTTGGCCATTGTAGCATAGCATCTGTCTTCGAACTCTCAGTTGCTACTCCTTGCGCCGAAATGATGTGTCCCAAGTAATCAACCTGAGACACAGAAAATGTACACTTCTTATGGTTTGCAAAGAGTTTTTGTTCTCTCAACACTTGAAACACCTGACGTAGATGATCCAAATGATCAGATGGGGTCCTGCTAAAGATCAAAATATCGTCAAAGAAAACCAAGACAAAACTCCTCAAGAACTGCTTGAATACTCTATTCATCAAGGCTTGAAATGTCGCTGGAGCATTAGTCAAACCGAATGGCATGACTAAAAAATCATAGTGACCTTCCAAAGTACGGAAAGCAGTCTTCTTTATGTCTTCCTCCACCATCCTGATTTGATGATAGCCTGAACGAAGGTCAAGTTTAGTGAACACTGAAGCTCCATGTAACTCATCTAGAAGCTGATCAATCACAGGGATGGGGTATATATCTGGGATGGTGGCTCTGTTGAGGGCTCTGTAGTCAATACAAAAACGAAATGATCCATCTTTCTTCTTGACTAAGAGAACCGGACTAGAGAAGGGACTGTTACTAGGCCGTATTATCCCAGCCTGCAACATTTCTGCCACCATCCGTTCCATCACAATCTTGCTAGCGTGAGGATACCTGTAAGGTCTCACTGATACTGCAGTCACTCCCGGAGCTAGCATGATAGAGTGCTCTTTACCACGTATAGGAGGCAAGCCGGAAGGTACTGCAAAAACGTCCGAGTATTGCTCCAACAATGTTGTTAGCAAGGAGTTCTGGACGCAAGATTGTGGTGGAGATAACTCTGGTTTCATAGATGTAACACTCGAGGTCGCGTGTTCGATCCACGCTCACCGCACCAATGATAGACTTTAGCTACCTGAGATCCTTGTAAACAATGTAAATCCTTTGATTATCAATGAGAATTACAAGCTTGTGTATGAATTGTTCTAAGCTCTCATAACAAACTCAAAACGAATCCATCAGTCTCATAACGACTGTGGTGTACAGACTCATATCGTCAGTTACAATCAACAACAAGCATAAACTCTCCTAAGACTCCACTCTACTCTCTTATACTCTTTATTCGGCTCCACTCAAATAACGGCAAACCCTCTCTTCCAACTCGAGGCTTTGCTTCCCTCCTCTTTTATTTAAACCACTCNAACTCTCCTAAGACTCCACTCTACTCTCTTATACTCTTTATTCGGCTCCACTCAAATAACGGCAAACCCTCTCTTCCAACTCGAGGCTTTGCTTCCCTCCTCTTTTATTTAAACCACTCGATATAATTGCAGACCTTCTCTTTCAATTAGAAGCTCCGCTTCCCTCTTCTTTATTTGAATTCATTCCCTTACTCCCCACATCATCCTCCTCAGCTATCTCCTTACCCTTCCTCTTCCGATAGTAAGCTACTTTATACCTATCATGGCTCATGGTAAAGGAGCTTTAGAAATCCAAGGAAGTGGATTGAGATGTTACCTATAATCGAATTGAATGTGTAGCTGTGACAGAGCAGAGGATTCATGTGGAGCTGCTGCAAAAAAAAAAAAAAATGGCCTCTTGTTCAAGGTGGAGCTTGTTTAGGAATGGAGAAGAAAATCAAACGAATTCTCAAGGAGACAATACTTGAGATAATGTTCCAAGTTCAAGAGGGTTACCTGGAGGTATTGGAACAGAGGAGAAGACCAAATAGACCGTCAAAGTAACTCTGAAAATAGAGGAACAGTGGTTGTTCCACAGAGAAACTGCAGTCACAGATTGACTTGGAGGTGCGACAGACGCTTGATTCGACATCACTTTGAGTTTGGGGAGGAAAGAGGTCTGTCTACCAAAGACATCCTCGTATGAGAAAATATTCACATGAGTCTCACTGAACGAACTGCAAAAGGAGAAATCGAAATAGTCAATTGTTTGGCCAAACAAAGTTACATAAAAGGATCGGTTTCAGTCATCGCAAAAGAGAGATATGTTGAAATTAAGGTACCTAAGAATTTCATAAAAAGTATCTCTGGGGAAGATGACATGAGATGCAGTTAGAGTTCAAGAGAAGATGAGAGATGCAAAAGCGATGTATAGGTAAAGGGAATTACCTGAAGCAAGAGGAGCTGCTGCGGGAAAGAGAACTCAGAGCAGCAAAGGAATGTGTCGCTTAAAGATGTTGCAGAAAGATGTTGAGTATGATAGGAAAGTCTTAAACAGTGGAGGTGGCGAATGTTTCGCCGGACAAGCTGAAGGGAGACGTTGTGACGGAAAAACAGCGGAGGAGGCGACAAATAGGCTCGCCGGAGAAGCTGGAAAAGGTCGGTAAGCTAAAGTATTGCCAAAAAGGGTTTCACTATCAAAGGAAACTATCAAAGGGGGTTGTGAGCTTGGCGTGGTGGTGTAAGAGTACCAGGGACCACCAGAGAAGATTGATAACGAAGACATGTCGGATAAGATAGAGATTATAATGGAATCACGCGCGTTTCATTGAGGTAAAAAGAAGCTTGAGATAGAGTCGCGAATCTCTTCAAGTTCCTGAGCACAATAAAGAAACGCAAGTCACGGGGTATGCTACTCAAGGTCGACAGTTATGTAATCGCTGGAGAAAGAAAAAAAAATAGAGAGGGCAAAAGAAAACGCTGGGGAACCATCGATTGCAAGAACTTGTCGGAAATTGCAGAGAATGTGGCGAGATGACAATATTCTGGTCGAGGGATCAAGTGGAGGATAGAGTCTCTGAGATTGTCACCGAGATATTGTATAGGGGGAAGAACCTTTTCTTACACAAGCTCGGTGGAAGAGACTAGTGATCGTTGAGCCGTGTTTTGATAGTTATGATCGGAAATACATTGTTGTTCTTCGCAGTGGGACTAAGGAAGAAGAAGCTTCGTTATTTTTCGGTTCGTCGAGAAGGAAAGGAAGCAAACAAATGGCTGGAGATTTTCTTTTGGGCTGGGTCAATGATAAGAATGAAGCCCAAGGTGGAGATTGTGAGCATGTGGGCTTCATATATCATTATTTCTGGACTATGAATTGGGCCTGTTTCTCCAAATGTGGATGGACCTGAAGCAAAGTATGTTAACCGAAGTAAATTATGTTCCTACGTGGGTTACGTGCTCACTACGGGAAAAAGGAAATTACACAAAGACAAGGTCGATGATATTTGGTTTAAATAGAAGACATGGAAACCGTAGGTGATCATCCGAGAGATCAGAGAAAAACCCTAGACACAAGGACAGAGAGAAAGAGTTAGAGAGAGATCAAGAGTAGAAGAAACTAGGGCGAGACATTGTTCGAGTCATGTCTTTGCGGGAGAGTGTTTCTTTGATCTTTCTAATTCTCTATTGTGTAGAGCGCTTAAAGCGTTTGTGTAAACCCCTTTGATTGATAGTGGATGTTGTGGGAATTGGTTCCCACCCGAGACGTACCGTTGCTAGGCCGGGAACTCGGTGATCAAATTCTATGTGTTATTTAGTTTAGCAATCAAACGATCGATAATTCCTAATAGATTAGGATTTGATGGACAATATATGGGAGCATGCTTTCAGGTAATGGTATAAAGCGTTAGTTTTTCTCTTGGTTGTTGTTTGATGTCATCTCTAATATGTTTCTTTATGTGTGAAGGAGTTGTCTGATGATTGATCGTAAGGAGCATCCCATGCTGCTAGCTGAGCCTCCTTTAAACACTCAACAGCAGAGAGAGAAGTCCGAATTTATCTGTTTATATATATATTTATATATATCTTTTTTCTATGTTGATTCAGTTTGGAGTGTGTTACTGACTTTCTTAAATCTATGCTTGACAGGGCGGCAGAGCCAATGTTTGAAAAATCCAAAGTTCCAGCATTGTTTATGGCTAAGAATCCTGTATATTCCCTCTTACCTTGTGTCATTGGTCTCATGCTCGCTCTTGTTAAATCAGATGTCTAACTATCTACATGACTTTTGGCGTTTCTTTTGGTGCTAGGTTCTCACGTCTTTTGCTACTGGGCGTGCTACTTCATTGGTTGCCGACTGGTAAATTTTCCACTCATGTCATATATGCTGTGAAAGTTCACCTTGTTTCCTTTTGATGTGATTAACCTGAGAGGCACTACTCCTTTGCAATTCCTTATAACACTACTCCTTTTTACAGGTTGGAACTAATGAGGATATAGTGGATTTTGTAGAGCATGTCTCGTATTGAATGTTCCTGCTGATGTGTTCTTTTATAAAATCAGTTGACTGTTTCTCCTAGTTTCAATTTGGTGATTGCAGACTGTTCTCGGTAGTAATATAAATTGGAAGAACAATGATGCCACCAAGACGAATAAGAATCTCAAGTACAGAGTCTGTTCTGTTTCTGGAGAGTCTAACACATCTGTAGAGAATGTACCCTTTCCACGTGATTACTTCGAGCTCATTAACCAAGTCAGCTTTTTCTTTATATCTTGTCATGAAAATTGCATATTCTCCTTCTGAAGACATATTAGTGTGTGTCACAAAATAAAAGAAGACATATTAGTGTTCTTAGCTGAAGTTTATAGATTGTAAAATTACTTGTAAAGCTAAAGCATTAGTGGATATGATGCAAGAAACATAAGTGGTGATACTTGTTATGTTTCAGGTTGTATTGCAATGGAGTGGTGTCCAAGTGACAGCTTGTATCTACTTACTTGTGCTCGAGACAACCGAACTATTTGCTGGAACACAAAGACAGGACAGGTAAAAGAGAACAACAAATTTGATATGGGTTTGCTAGCTTTGCGAAATAGTAGTTTATGTAAATTAATGGCATTTTTGTTCCAATTTATTTCAGATTGTGACCGAGTTACCTACTGTAAACAATTCGAATTTTGATGTTCATTGGTCCCCAAAGATGCCTGGAGTTGTATCCGCATCTTCTGCTGATGGGCAAATTAGCATCTTTAACCTTGAGGTACGTACCTCTTGAACATCTCTTTGGTGATTGAAGTATGTGTACTAGACCAATCTGATTAATACACGAGATACAATAATAATGTATCTATAGGGTTGCAGCTCGAATGGTAGTGGAGAGAACAATCTTCTTGATGCAGCTCCTTTAACAGCACCAAAATGGTGGAAGCGCACAGTTAGTGCATCTTTTGGATTTGGAGGAAAGCTTGTGTCATCTAACTCAAAGCTCCCTGAGGCATCTGTGGTAGGGTTTTAGAGAGGACACTGTATAAATTATTTATAAACCCTTATAAGTCATTGATTAAGGTTTACAAATCCTTTATAAGAGTTTATAAATCATTTGTAATGATTTATAAACCATTTATAAGTGATTATAAATTATTTATAACGATTTATATATCATTTTTACAGAATTTATATATCTGTTATAAGAGTTTATAAATATTTACAAGAGTGTATATATCATTTATAAAAAAATTATATATCATTTATAGAAGTTTATAAATGTTTTATTAACATTTATAAATCATTCAAAACTATGTATTTAATCTAGTAACAAGCGAAAGTTTAGATCTTCAAAGAATTCTATGTGTGTCTTTTGTGATTGAAAAGACTTTACATTTTGATGTAGGCCACTTCTTGAACATCTCCCATACTTCTTGTGCACTCAAAAATTCAGCTTATAGACACTAGTAAATCTACTTATAACTAAACCCTTAACTTAGTTTATAAACATTTATAACATTTATAAATCAGTTTATAGATACTTACATATCCATTTTATAAACCGTTATAAATCAAGTTATAAACCCTAATAAAATCCATTTATAAACCACTATCAAACACTAATAAATTGATTTTAAAATTGTTTGTACCTGCAAATTTACGAACAATCATCTAGTGATACTGATAGTTGAAATTATAAAATAAGGGTTTATAAAAGTAATTTATAAGGGTTTATATATTAATTAATAAGGGTTTATAAATTAACTTATAAGGGATTATAAACTGATTTATCAGATTTTATAAAACTGGTTTTTAAGTTATCAAAGAATTGCAGGAATATGCTGATCATCATCGTGACAGGATCCTTGTTGCCCGCCTGTAACCAAACTGATTACTATTCCATGTCGTAAATAAGTAAACAAATAAAGATAGATATCATTAATAACGTTAATAGTTAGATTTTGATCCGCGCAGCCGCGCGGTGTTTGTTTTCGTTTATAGTTAGATATATGGACATTTTGTTTTCACTTGTAAATTGATATATATTATAGTAATCACATATTTACGATATGTATAGTAAATGTTTTTCAAACATATAATATTATATAATACATGTTTTAATCAAATGGATGTTTCAAATTTTCTATATTATACATGTTTTTAAAACATGTGTTTGTTTTTTCTTCTATATTTTATTGTTTGTTAGATTAGTATTTCATTTTTAGATAAAGTAATATAAATAGAGTTTGATAAAAATATATAATATACTGGCAGAACAGATTAACATTAGTAACTATAAATACATGTAAAAAATTAACATATCTTAAACTTTTATAATATCGTATTATCTTTATAAACAAATATATATATATATGATAAACAAATATATAAATAAAAAAATATATAAATTAATAATATTACATAATAATGTTTTTAAAAATTGTTACATAAATAAAAATTTATAAATTTTAAATTAATAATATTATTAGCCACATAAATACTATTATAAAATTGGATAGTATACAACATCAAATTATATTTATTTATGGATAAATTTTACTCCCTCCGTTTTTTAATATATGAGACTTTGGATCATTGCAAAAAGATTAAAAAATTTACATTCTTTTACAAAAGTATTTTTAAATATATAATTTTAAAATCCTTCAACCAATTATTAAAAAGACAGTAAAATTCTATTTTTTAAACATATTCTAATAAAGTTAAAAGTAACCTTAAAACCTTAAAATATACCTTAAAATCTCAAAACAATTTATATTTTAAAACAAAATAAATCTTTTAAAACATCATCTAATTTAAAACGGAAAGAGTATTATATAATTTCAAATATTTTCCTTAAAATACCCGCACGGTTTTCTGTTAAAATACTATTTATATTACTCTGTTTTCTACGTTAAAGTTTTCTTTCATCACGATAATTGGTTTATCAAATGTTAGCCTTTCAGGTTAATACATTACATAGAGTATATGTAATATGAATATTTTAAAAATGACTAAATATCCAACGGTGAAAATCAGTTGCTGTTGTTTTTTTTTTTTTTAATATATATATATATATATTATTAATCAACCCAAAGATAGGGAATTCAAATGTCCATTACAATCTTAAATCGAACAAAATGATTCTAATTCAAACACTGCTAGTCTAGATATGTATTATTATAAGATATGTATATCGAAAATGATATATTATATAAGGTGTGTATATCGAAAATGATGATTAATTATTATATAGTATAGATTAATTATTGTTAGACAATGATATTTTTGTCATTTTTAAAAATAAACTATATAATTTTTAAAGTTAACATCGAAATATATAACTAATTAACTTATACTATTATAATATTAAATTATACTATAAGTTTAATTTAAATATGTATTTTATTTTACTATCTATAAATTCAATGGATCATCTAATTTATATTAGCCCAATAAAACTTTATAGTAAGCCCAATAAATTTTATTAGTGAATCTAATGAATGTTATTAATGATTAAATATATAATATGACTAACTCTAGTAGATATTCCATTTTATAAAAAATCACACATGAAGGAGAAGTCATGACTTCTCTTTTAATATAATAGATTTTTGTTTATAATAAAATTTTAATAAAAATTAATTGATAATAATATTATACTACTAATTATGACATTAATCAGTGCATTAATTAAAAATAAGATTTTGTTAGATTTTTTCTCAACAGATTTTTAATTAAACAAGTAAATTTAAATTTACAGTTAAATAGATTTGTTATTAATATTCTTATAATTATTTAGAAATGTTATACATTAGAAGAATGTAAATAATTAAATTGCAACTGAATACATGGCCCTAGTATGACTACTTTATAGTAGATAAATATGGTACTTCTCTTTTAATAGAGAAGATGTATATTTTTAAATAAATTAAATTAAACTAATTTAAATTATGATTGTGGTATAACTATTTGTTGTGTCCACCACTAAATCAACATTCGATTCAACCTCTACTATCTGCTTAAATGAATGATCATTTGTCTGTGTTGCCAGATGAAACAAATTTCTTTTGCTACATAAGCATTTGCTTAAATCTTCTTCTTGTCTCTCCTTTCTACTCGTTTATGGCTTCGGCTTTTATTCGGTTTCCCAAGTTATTATCACTACTTCTACATTCTAATTCTACCAAGCTGATGTGTTTTTTTATTTTTTAACGTCTGAGTTTGATTGATACAATCAAAGATAGGTATTACCTCCACCGAGGATCACCCTTGCGATACAAGGAAGTGAAAAGAAAAAATACAAAGAGCAGCAACAACATTCTAAATAAGAATCAACAGTTGCTTCCAACTTTCTCTCTTGCAATCCGATCATGAAGCCAAGAGGGACCTCCCAAGCCAGATATGATTGGAACCGTCCATCTCTCAAAACACTCTTTGCAATGTCTCTAGCAATCCCATTTGCCGAAACCTTTTCTGCTTCAAAAGAGACATGAACAAACTCTTCCTTCAGCTTCCTTATTTGTTCCAGGAGACTTCTGAATTTTGGCCATTTCTGGGGCACTGTTATAGCTTCCACTACTTCGTGATAGTCCGTTGCAATGGTGACCTTCTGTATATGTAGGTCAAGGAGACTCCTAAGTGCCCATATAATGCATCGTAGCTTTGCCACCAGCCTGTTTGAAACATGCGTTATTGCATCACGAGCATGGAAAAGAACATTACCATTTTGGTTTCTTGCAATCCAAGCAACCCCACTATGTAGGTGAATGTTTCTCCAATTCCCATGTACATCACACTGTGATACCATTTTCTGGTGCTGATGTGTTTAGATATTGATTGTTGTAGTGACAAAAAAAAAGATATTGATTGTTGTCGGGGAAAAAATTAGTTTAACCTTCAATTATCAATTAATTATTAGTTTAACTCTAATTTTATTTTAATTATTAGTTTGTTTTCATACCTAATTTACTCTTTTTTTTTTTGTTAACAAAAATAGTAATTACAAAAATACCATTACTAAGTTTTTGGAATATTTACAATTTGTCATGAGCATATTTATTTAGCTCAGATTTTATGTAGTCACAAATATTTTCTTTAGCCACAGATTTATTTTAAATTTTATAAATTCAATACGATTTTCACAGATTTGTTACACCAAGTTTGTCATGTTTAGCCACAAATTTATTAAAGTTTTCCAGATTTAATTTATTTGGCCATGGATTTAATTAATTTGAGCATATTTACGTAAGACTTGATAGATTAAGTTTTTCTTTAGCCACAGATTTACTTGTTTTTGACATATTTAATTTGGAGTTGACTGATTTATTCTCCTTTAGTCACAAATTTATTTAACTATGCCAGACTTAGTTAAGATTTGATATATTATTTTTTTCATTGACCACTGATTTGTTTCAATTTGAAAGCTTTAGCTAGGTTTTGATAGATTTATCTAGTATTTAACCACATATATATTACAATTTGACAGATTTGTTTAAATTAAATCCACAGATTTATTTATGATTTGGCCACAGATTTTTTTTTTTCTTAGCTTATAACACTGGCTGTGAGAAGCCTTCACTTTGGAATCATCTCAAATTCTTTCTCTGGCAACTTGAAAGTATGAGAACTTGCTTATATCTGGTTTAGTTGCCACCATATTTAGCAATTAGTCGGGTTTATGGGTTATTATATCTAAACCAAATCTAAACCTAATTTTTAAAATATCCAATGAAATCAAATTTCATGCTCTGGGGAAATTTAATTTTATAATTATCCAGATGAGAAATGCAAGACATGTCTAATATATTGTAAACTGATTAAGCATCATATATACGATGCGTAGAGATTTCAGACAACCATGATGAAGATGTATAATACTTTCTTATGTCGTGTCTTGATTAAGCATTTTGTAATATACACCATCAAATGATTACATCTAAACAAAAATTAATTTGTTTCTAACTAGATCAAATTATATGATTGAACTAACTAAATATGGTTATGTAAGTAACATCAAAGCCACACTATGAAGTACTTTCTTTCGCTGGGACAATCTGAATGCTGAGACGAATTCTGTTGCAGCAAAATGCTTATATGTATTGACAGAATCTTGTGAACATTTAATCGTCAAGATCAATGATGAAAAAATGAGAAGCGACCGTTGCTGAATTAAAAAGCTCAGTTACTCATATGATCGAAAAAAGGATAAGATCGAAGAAGATGAAGTTATGCTTCTGTTCACATGTGTAATCCCTACATGTTATACACGGCTACACAAAACTAGCAGTATCAGATATAAGAAACGTATCTATTGTATTCGATTACCTAATGTTGGGGTCAAAATCGATTACGACAGAATCAACGATCAAAACTTTCCGCAAAATTAAAAATAGGTTTTAGAAATACGAAAAAGCTTCGAGAAGAAATCTAAGGACTTTCCGAATAAAGGAATTCCGTAAACTTAACAATCGTCATCTTGGGAATCATCAGAAAACCAAATAAAACAATCCGCGATTGTCCAAATTGGCCAAATTAGTAAAACATAGCCGTAACATCCAAACTCCCCGAGACGGTTAAAGCCTTTATTAAGATTAAAAAGAATAACCTCGAGATCAACGTTTACGATTGTTTCTCCTTACATTCTCCGAGAGGATCTCGGGTCGAGAAAACGAGAAACGATCAAAACCGAACAACTGACCAGCTCGCCAGCGGGCGAGCTGACCGTGCCTAACCAGCTCGCTTGTTGGCGAGCTGAACCAACCAGTCGAGCTCGCCAACAGGCGAGCTGGCCAGTATTGACCAGCTCGCCTGTTGGCGAGCTGAGCCGTCCCGTCCAGCTTGCCAACACGCGAGCTAGCCGTGCTTGACCAGTTCGCCTGTTGGCGAGCTGAGCTAAACCATCCATTCCCCTCGACTCAATCGTACTCTAACCCGTGATCGTAACATCTCTTGTTTCGTCTCGATCCGTCTTACCGTTGGAGTTTTACGATAAAAACAATAAAAAATCGGTTTTCTCGTAAAACCTCGAGTAAATCGTATAAAATGGCAACGGTTAAACGAAACACCGAACATTGCCAAACTATACGATTAACTCGAGATATTTTATAAAAAACCGCTAAACCTTTGTTTTCTCAGAAAACCTCGAGTAAATCGTACAAAACGGCAACGGTTAAATGAAACACCGAACATTGCCAAAATATACGATTAACTCGAGATGTTTTATAAAAACGGCATCGTATCAGGAAATGATCTAATCTAAAGTCGAAAAATGGCTAAATCGCAAAACATCTCTGAAAGACCTAAAACGCGATAAAAGCCCACTCACGACTTTAGACAAGGTCCAGCCCAAAGATATGATGACGGTTTACTCACTATTCGCAGAAGTGGGAAAATGTCAAGTTTGAAGATAAAAAAGAAGTTTTCCGAAGAAAAATGGAAAGATCGAGAAAAATGGAAGATTTCTGATAAAAGCGAATCGAAGCGGAAAAGGAAAGACCAACCGCCTAGAGAAGGAGTATATAAGCAGAAGGTCGAGGACAAGAGCAAAGGACACGATTCTCAGAGCTCTCATCTCACAGAAAAACTTAGAGCATTTATGCAATTTTTCATTTTTGTTATTGAGCTGCGTCTTAACTAGAGTTTTAGTCTTAGGTTGCTAGAACTAGGAAACTCGCTGCCAGCTCTTGTAGCCAAGGCTTTCACCTCGTTGTACCGTTCTTATGCAAAATCAGAATAAGAAACATCTTTGCTCTCTTTT
>CAKOAT010168488.1:187137-290108 GCA_932364175.1 Eruca vesicaria subsp. sativa
GACGGTGATAATTTCGGTTCCCACAGATTGGCGCTAGAAGGTGGGGGGGGGGGGGTTACAGATCTATCTAACTATCAGACCACATCATGCTCAATCAACTACGATGACAGAAGAACAACCAACTCGTGAAAACGAAAACTTTGAAACTCTAACTCCAGACGCGACCATGGTTAACGCTGCGGATAACACTACTTCATTGCAGAAGGTACTCTTCGCCTCTCAGAAGAGGACGGACGAGCAGAATAAGCTAATCGGATCTCTCACGAAACAGGTCGAAACCCTAACCGTGAAGACCAAAGCTATCCGCCCCCGCGGAACCACAAGAATCCGTGGAAGAAGGCTCGATTTCGCGACTCCTATGGATCGTCCCAAAACTGAGTAGGATAATCAACCGGGAAAAACCTCCGAAAAAGATAACCTTGACGTGTCACAAAATGACTCGGAAAAATCTTCTTCTCGCGAACAGGAGATCGAGGACGACGGTGTCAAAAGAGTGTGAATATGGAAACAAGCGACCAATCTGATCTTTCGGAGGAAGACGCTGACGTTCATCCAAGAAGGAGGAAAGATCACAGTCCCTAGCCCGATTCTTCTCCCAAACACTCTCCCACAGAGGACGAGGAGGAGCTCTATTGCATGGAGCATGTGAAAACAGCCGAGGAACAATCTCAAGTTACTCGTA
This sequence comes from Eruca vesicaria subsp. sativa, assembly GCA_932364175.1. Taxonomy (NCBI): domain Eukaryota; kingdom Viridiplantae; phylum Streptophyta; class Magnoliopsida; order Brassicales; family Brassicaceae; genus Eruca; species Eruca vesicaria. The sequence continues at coordinate 187,820 of CAKOAT010168488.1, forward strand.
GCAAAAGCCAACGACGTCGGAAAACTGCTGGCGATCCAACTGTGATTCGCGATCTCCGCGATTATATCACTAAAATGGCTGCAGTGGTAAAAGTAGTGAAGACTCGAATTCACCATGCCACTAGCACCGCGCCTGAAATTGATCGACTTATGTACGAATCTCGGAAAACGCATTTTACAGCTCGTATCGCCGAGATTAAGCTGCCCGATCCCGGAAAGCTCAAAGTGCCGACTTACGATGGGACGACCAATCCCAAAGTGCATCTGCAGGCCTTCCAGATCACAATGGGTCGAGCCAAGCTCAAGGAAAGCGAAAAGAACGCGGGTTATTGCCGTCTCTTCGTCGAAAACCTAAAAGGGGCAGCGCTCGAATGGTTCTCTCAACTTAAGCAGAATTCGATCGGGAGTTTCCGCCAGCTTGCCTCGGAGTTCCTAAAGCAGTACTCGATGTTCATAAACCGAGAAACTTTTGACGCTGACCTCTGGAGTCTATCCCAGAAGAAAGACAAACCTCTCCGCGACTTCATGAGTAAGTTCAAACTCATCATGGCTAGGGTTAGCGGAATAAGTGACAGAGCAGCCATCGACGCACTGAGAAAGTCGCTCTGGTTTAAATCAAAGTTCAGAAAGTGGATAACTCTCGAGAAGCCGCGTACGATCCAAAACGCGCTCCACAAAGCTACCGATTTCATTGTCATCGAAGAAGAGACTACGATCCTGGCGGAGCAGCATAAACCGATGAAGACGTCTACAAAAGACACTGCGTCTGAGCAAAAGACACCGTGTCTGAGAAAAGTCGAGACTTCTGGCATCGACCACCTGCATGCTGACCCTCTCGTCATCGAGCTAGTCATAAGCGATTTAGAGGTCGCACGAGTACTCGTTGATACCGGAAGCACCGTCAACGTGATCTTCTGTGACACTTTGACGCGAATCGGAATCAGATTAACCGAGATCAAACCGATTCCAAAGGCGTTGACCAGTTTCTACGGCGAAACGGCTAGGACTCTAGGATTGATCCAACTCCCGGTGGCCGCAAAAAAGTGACCAAAATCGTTACTTTTGCAGTCGTCGATCGACCGGCCATCTATAACGTAATCATGGGCATGCCTTGGATAAACGCCATGAAGTTAGTTCTGTCGACGTACCACTTAGGCATCAAGTTCCTGACCCCCTACGGGAGTCGCAGCTATTTGGGGATGCCAAAGACAGTCGCGATCCTACTTTTCAACGGAACACAAGCTAAGGCAAATGTATGTCGCCATATTAAAACTGAAACGGGTGAAATCAACTCCGCCTACCGCGGAAAAAGACCCGGAATCGGCAACGGCCGAGAAGCAACAAGTTTCTGAACTCATCGCTTCTACCCAACCGGAGGAGAAAAACCTGGAAAAAGACATCGATCCAGCGACTAAAGCTATCGACGTGTCTGCAATAGCAGAGTAAACACACTTGCGCCAACAACCAGAACTACGAGATGGCTTGATACCCAAAATGGATACGTAGGCAGCTTGCATAAAGACGAGTTCATCTATCCCCCTCTCTAAAATCGGGGTGGGGGGGGGGAGTGGGTGCGTATATAAGTATTCGTATACTCCCATATTTTTTAAAAATATAATATATTCGCTTTGTACTCGAGATTTTTGAAACATTTCAATAAAGAAAAAGTTAAAATATTGCAAAATCTCTCCTTTATCGAAAAACAAAATCCAAAAACAAACTCGAATTCCGAACACTTTCGGAAATTATTTTTGGTCTGAGATATAAAAAAACACTTGGTCAATTTCGACCAAAAACTTATACATCGTATCAATATGAATGTTTCGAAAAGAACCGGCGAGATTTCGCCTAAATTCTTAGAGAAATATTCGCAAGTCCATATGCGACTATAAAATCACAAACGCTCGTCGATAGGCCACGCCGAGCCCATCTGCTGTCTTAAACAAACGCATACGACCCACTGGTCGTTATACATCTGACTAGGATAAAATATCGCGCTATAAAAGAAATCAAAATTTTGGTCAGCACCTTCGGGATGTTCGATTTCAACCATAGAAGTCGTATAATCTGAGAACCTATCGCGGACTTTAAACCGGTACGAAATCAGGTTAAAATTATAACAGGCAAAACAAAAGCCGACTAGTCATCGCATAGCCTTAAAATCGGAAGTAAACCTAGGTCTTGCCCTAAACATATCACACTGGTCTCTAACGTCTCAAGGCATGAATTGAGATCCTAAAGGCATGTCTCTTCGTCCACATCTAAGCGCTCACGAAAAATCAAAACATTTCGATACGAACAAACGAACAGAACAATCTACGCAAAGAGTTAGGTACGAGATGGCAACTCGTATTCTTCCCTCTACACTTAAACAAAAAAAAAACAGATTTCATACTTAGAAACTTTTACTGATATAAACATCGTCCAATACACGCCGCCCAGCGGAAGAGATTCAAAGCCACCAACGGCCAGTCCCGATAAAAATACTAGCAAACCATTACACTACGATAAACAACAAAAACATCAATCATCAAAGTCATAAAACACGGACGCCGAGTATTGGCGAGCGTTCGCATCAGCCCCCGGCTGATCTACCTCGCCACATTCGTCCGTGATTTCTGCGCCAACCTCAACCAAGTCCGGCGACACCACAATGGGATCCCACTGCGCCCACATTTGCGCCTCAAGGTCAAGAAGCTCAGATTGCTTCTTCTCCTTCCCGTCCAAGCGCGCCTTTTGCTTGGCATACTCCCTCTCGTACGAGTAGTCCGCAGATTGGGTAAGATGTAACCCGCCAACCACACCTCGAAACTCGCGATAGTCGCCATTTCTCCTTTGCGCGTCCTTAACTCCCAAGTATTGGGTCGCAAATTGTTCACGGAAAACTTTCATCTCCTCAGCAACCGCTCTCTTTCCCTCTCTGCGAGCACGACGAACTTGTTTCTCGGAAAGCTTTGTAACACGGCAAGGCCTCGTGCTCCTATCTCATGCGGGAAATCTCCCTTTCGGCCCACTCTTGAGCGCAAAAGGAGTTAGCGTCAATCTCTGCTTTGAGACGAGCAGCCTCTTTTTCCACCGCCTCAGCTCTAGACTCGGCCCTACGAATCTCCACATTACTCGTGCTCACAGACTCGTTCATAAAACGAAGACCCTACAAACAAAGGAAACATTTCGATTAAAATCAGACCATACGCAGAGTAATCGCAGGAATCGACAAAGGGTAACAAACCTTGTTAACGAGCCTCGATGCTTTCGCAAATGGCGTCTCGGCTGGTCCAATATCAGGCAAAGGAACCGAGAAATCGATGTAAATCCAGAATATCGATTTCTGCGTCATAGCTGGTTTGGCCTTCTTGAAAGCCATCGAACCGCTGTCTCATCTTGACCAGGGTACCTTTATCCTATGTAGATCTTGACCTCTCCCTCGGAACATTATCCATTCCTGGCTGCGACTCGACTTCAACGGGCTCGCTCTACTGAGAACGAGAAAGGCGAAAGGCGACGGCGCGACAGACTTGCTTTAAAGAGAAGTGTCCTCAATAAAACAGACCACCAAGGAGAAGGCTCTTGACTTGTTCAAGATCCTCGGGTTTCAGAGTAACAAGATCGGACGCTGCAAAAACGGAAACCCAACACAAAGTTAGAATTCGGAAAAAGTGTACCCCAAAAAAAAACATACAATCTGAATGAAATATGTAAGAATTAGAATTCAAATAGATCTACGATTAATCAAATCATATAGAAAGATAAAAAAAATTTACCTACATCGTGGTGAAATCGTTATAATAGGGCATCTGCATATAAACCAAAAGAAAAGTCAGTTCTGATGAAATATGTATATATAAAAGCTTAATGATGTAAAATAACAAAAACAATATCAACATAAAAAGTTCAGAATAAAAATTTTAGTGGCTTCGTTTCTCATACTGTGAATGTCTTATATATAGTAAATTGGTGGACGTTTCTCAATGATTTAGCTTGCATGATAAGCTAATAAATATAATATTCTCTAATAAATTATTAAGAATATTATATATTCTATACGATTAATCATATGAGAAACTGTATATAGAAACTATATATTAGAAATTGTATATTCAATATAAATAAGGTAAGTTAATAATAACAAACAACCTAATTAGATACAAATCGATAAATCACACTAAACAATGTAATCAATATGATATCAAGAGTGAATTGTTTTCCGTATTTGTAATAAGGAAATTTATTAATACATATTTTATTAATTTATATTCTTGCGCAAGTATTATCTAATAAGGAAAATTATGAATACATGTATTAATTATTAGTAAGGTTAGTAAAATATTAGTGATCGACCAATTAATATTCTTGGCTTAATTTCATTATTGTGCAAGTAATGTAGTTTTTAAATAAGGTAATACATTTAATATGAATTATTATATTTGATATATTTAAAAATTAATTAAAAAAGACTTGTGCAACATATGTATTATTAAAATAAGGTAAGTCATTAAAATGAATTAACAAATGTGATAAATTTTATAATCAAATAAATTAGATACGTTTACATGCGCAAGAAATGTATAATCACATATTGTAATAAGGTAAGATTTTAGCCACGATTAATTTAAATAATGTTTTAATTGAATGCGGATTTTTGGTGGGTAAATATTTAATAAAAAAATATAATTTATTAATAAATAATTATAATCTATTAATCATTTTAATAAATAATTATATGTTAGTGAATTTTTTAACATATTTTAGTATAAAATGTATGTGTGTGTTTTTCTAACAATAATTATATAAAGGATAAGTAATTATTACTAAGAAGTCACTTTAGTGATTTTAACATATGTTTTTAACAATTATTACTAACAATATGTTTTTAACATATTTTAGTATAAAATGTATGTGTGTGTTTTTATTACCAGGATAAGAAATCACATACAATTTAGGTTTATGAAAATATATTATCGCATGTTGAAAAACAAAATTATATTTTATATATACAAATATAATTTATTCATATATATATATGTAGTAATATATGTGAATAGTTTATATAAGTGGTTGAAAGTGTTTGGAAACCTAAAATTAGTGGTTCTAGGTTAACTCTATCGTCGATAGTGTTTGGAAGCCTAAATTAAGTTGTTCTAGGTTAACATTTCCCTGCCGATTTAAAAATAAATCAAAAAGAAATTAGCAAAAAAAAACCAATAAAATTAAGAGAATTATTCTGAGAGTGTCTTCTATGAGTGCCACATAAGCAGAAATCACTAAAGTGACTTCTCTTTTAATATATAGGGGGATTCTATTAAAATTTATTTCATTAAAACACAAGTTTGACCAATTGATATTAGTTGTGTCCAACAAAAGATATAACTAGACCTACATTTTAAATATAACTGCCTTACATTTTTAATATAACTGCTATTCACGTATATATTTGGATGTAATCATGCCTAATAATCCGCCCTAATATTACCTAATAAACCACATTCACGTTTTCTAGCAATTGGGCCATGGGCCTTGATTTCAATTTCCATTTTAAAACATTACTTTACAAAAAAGGTAAAGACAAAACACTCATTTTTTTCGGAAGATAAAAATTATTAAGCGCCTTTGATTTCAAATTCCATTTTAAAATCAGAGGAGATATTCTAATGTGTAATATATTTTTAGCCATGTAATATTATGTATATTATATGTAATAATAACATTATTATATATGAAATCAAATCTGAAACTTTTTTTGAAAACATATAATATGCATATTTAATTACTACTTGATTAATAAATAGAATTGTAACTGTACTTTATTATTTAAAAATAATTACAATCAAAGTACAAAATTAATTTATTAAATGGGTATAGCATGAATGTATAGTTATGCAATATCATTAATTCAATACAAATATCACAATTCTTAGTAATAATTTAAATATGATTGCAAGGAAATACACAAATCTGATTACAAATAAAGACACAAATATGATTGCAAAACAAGACACAAATATAAAAAAAATTCGAAAAAAATATGAAAAACAAAAAATAAATTATGTATACAGTTACATTATTGACATATCTTTCTATAATGATATGATAATTATTCCTCATAATATCGGTAAAGAAGTACCAAGTTTAAATATTATATTGTAGATACTTTATTTTATTTTTTAAAAAACACACAAAAGAAAACATTTATAGTAATTTAAATTTTTATTTATACCCTTAATATTAAGAAAGAAAATATATATTACTTTCACTGGCTATTACGGTATAATATTTAATTATAATAAACTTTGATATATTTTTTCAAAAATCATTATCACACTACAACAATGTAACTTACATCTCCGTCCAAGAAATTAAAACTTATTCAACTAGACTTTAATTTATTCAAATTTTAAACATTTTACACAAACATTAAGTTTATTAATTAACAAAGCACTTGATGTTAACAATAGTGTTTAAATGGAATTTTGATATAAATAAATATTCATATAAATTTATTTAGCTTGACGGGTTTTAAATAGGTTATTCGATTAAAATATTTTGTTTAAATGTGATTTTATTTAAAATTAGTAAATACCATATTAACCCATATATATATATTAAAAATTTCAAACATTTTCAAAACAATTGTTCGATTTACGGTGCGAGTTTGGCTTGACATTGGTTTTTGGATATAACATTTTAAGAACTGCTCGAATATATAAGTTAGGTTTAACAGAGTATGAGATTTTTATTTTCGGTGTCGATTCCAAATTGGATTTTTTGGATACAAATACTCTCGATTAATTATGTTAGGTAACTACTAAAGAAATATAGCATGTTGTAATATTTATGAATAAAGTTTAAAAATAATTTATAAAATGCATATAAGATAAATGTATAGTTATGCAACTTGACATATTAATATAACTACCAAAAATACATTAAATTTAAACACAAATATTATTACAACAAAAACATAAATATAAAAATTAAAATTTCTAGAAAAAAACAAAAAATATATCCGCAGGATGGGTCAATATCTAGTATAGTCTTAATTAAAGTTTACCATGGCAAAAAAAGTTTTGGACCTATTGCACAAGTTGGGACTAAATACAAGCGATTCATATTTTAAACATTATTGGGCTTGCTTTTATTTTTAAGACAAATTATATGGTTTGGTTTTTGGCTTAGTAGTATGGAGAAACTCCAAAACATGTTGAATAAACGTTTCATCTTAATGGATAAAAAAATCAATTACTATTTTCAGGCCCAAAGGTGTTTAATATTTTGAACAAAAAAAATTTGTCTATTATTAATCACTTATTTAAATCTTGTAATTTGAAAAATGTTAGTGTATTTTGATAAATAAAAATCACTCTGTTTTGAAAAATTTCAGTGGTAACTTTTAAATAATTTATTGTTTTATTTTCTTAAATAATTTACTATTTTTTTTAAAAAGAAATTAAATGTAAAGCAAAACCAAAAATCAAATCTAAAAACTAAAAATCAAAACCAAAAGCTGAAAACACATGCTATATTTTTTCTTTTGTATTTACAAAATAAACTATTGCAATTTTTTTTTAAATTTTTTTTCATTTTTAATTTTAAATTAGATGTTCGATTATTTGGGATTTCCTTGTTAGTAATATATATTTAAACTAACTCAGATGATCTAAAAACTATAAACCAAAACCAAAAATTGAAAATCAAAAATAGAAACTTAAAAACTAAAAAACAAAAACCAAAATCTAAAATCAAATCTAAAAAAAAAACTGAAACTAAAAAATAATGCAAAACAAATCATCACCACAGATTTTGGAATATTGATTTTATACCATAACATACTTTAATTAAAGACAAAAACCAATCATATAAATTTTAATCATAACAAAATTTATGCGCTTGGAAAGCGCGGATGAAAATCTAGTAATAGCTAAAATGTAGTTAAGAGGAACCATTGAGGTGTTATCTAGTCTTTTTGCACCTATAATAAGATATATCTATATATATAAAGTATAGTTATCTCCCTCTTGGGAGTGCCAGCTCAACAAATAGAGTGAGGAAAGAAGGACACGTGTTTTCTTAAACGAAAGATCTTGGTCTTTGTTTGCTTTAAAACGGAGTTAGGAGAAGCAGGCTTCTATTTGGATTTAAAATTGATTTTAGGTTGGGCCGACACTAATCTAATCTTGGGCATTAACGCAACTTCAGTTTGTGTACGTGAAGCCGACAGTTACTTTTAGGGTTCGTCGTCTCCATCGACCTCTGATTAGGACCATTAGGTCTAACATAAATGGTGGTTCTGCAACTCTCATAGATATGAGTCTGTGTGTATATGTCGGTTCGCGTCTTTTAGCTCTATTCATCTCCTCTCAGGCGTTACAAGATGTATTCACTCATCGTCTTCAAGGAAGTGTTAACTATTTCGACCCACTGAAACCGCATCCAATAGTTCTTATCCTTCTTCCAAGTGGTGGATTTCCATCTATAAAAAAGGTAAGGACTCATCTCATGAGAATCATCCTTCACAAGTCCAAATGTATTCCAAATTCCTATCTCAGTATAAGGTTAATTCCTCTATTTTATTTTCTGATTTGAAGTATGGCTGTTGCTCTTCCACCGTCAAGGTGCAGTTGCTCAGATCCTGGGAAGCTAGGCAAGTTGATGTGGTGGACCTGCTCCTCCTTGACTCTAAGGTACTTCGTTCTTAAAATTCATCGAATATTTCTTTAACCTTATGAACAACTTAGTTTTGAAACAAATTCCAGCGTCTAATTTAAGTTTCACGGAATTGATTTTTTTTTTTAAATACTTTTAGAGATAACTTTGATTGTGTTTGTTTACCCGATTCTCTTTTCCATGCGTTTCAGGCGACTGTGAATGTCAATCTGCTCGCTTCTTTCAGGCAGCATTTAAAGGCATAGTCAATTTTTTATGTGGCTCGGTGTAATCAGAATTTTAGACTGACTGACTCTCCAATAACCCTTGGCTTCAGTGATTCCACCAAATTCGATGAGTTAACCGAACCAGTCTTTCCTGTTTCTAAAGAAAATTTCAGATTCCGAGATCACAGTAAACTGCTTCACCTTGCCAACATGAAAACTTATCTTCCAGGTACACACTTTTTAAGCTTTATCCCAAGCTCACAATTGTAACCGAAATTATTAAGATGTTCTTCATCTTACAGACATTATTGGTGAGATAACTGATGTCAAAAGCTTTGTCACTGACACTCATCAAGGAAAAGAACGTGTAATCGCAACCATCAAAATTGATAAGTTATTTTCTACTTCATACTGAGCCCTTTAAGCATTTGCATAACATTCATCATTGTGAATATACATTGAGCAATTAGTATTTTCTGTGTTTCCTTGACAGCGATGTGTCTGTCACGTTGAGACTGTTTGACTTGCAAGCTATATCTTTTTCAAGCTAGAAGGTTTACGAGGTGATCAAACGTTTTGTTTCACTGCTTCTTTTGTATTTTGCTAGCTCCCGTTTTTTCTATTGAAAAGTCGTATTATGAACGATGGTTACGATGGTTCAAACCCACTGTCATCAATGAAGTCTGTAGGGGAACTTATCGTAAGCTTTTCCATCCTGAGCAGCTAACCCCTGGGAGCAACTTGGCCGTAGACAATTATATTGGTGAGAAAACCATTTCATTATCTCTTCTTCTTACTGATTCTTCAAATGGTGATTAGAAGTTATGTTGTTACAGTTTGAATGGAGATCGTGGCCCTTTGTCTTGATGGTGTGAGAGAACTTCTCCATTTTTCTAAATTTTGTGAGCTCAGTATTGCGGTTGTGGTGCGTTGAAGTTTTGAACTAGAGAGCTCAGTATCTTCTCAAATGTCTTCATTTTTTCTTTCATATCTCGAACCATTGCTCTTTTTGCATGTCAACCTCAAGAATCTGGAACATATTAATGAGAACCACAGGCATGAAGGAACATAAAGAATTGGTAATGAGGAGACGAAAAAAGCAAAATGCGGTGGCAGACGGAGACAGAGCAGATACACATGACACACATGATGTGTGATCTGTTCGGATGATTTAATGTCGTTAGGATTCTGGCGGGATGCAAGCAAGTGTTAGTAAAAGTGAAAAATTTAGGGCTTGAATATTTGGTATCATGCAGTTTTGATATTCTTACTTTTCCAGATTAACGGGGAAATCTTTTTCTATCGTATTAGTTAGTGATCACAAACACTCAAGTTCCTATTTCTCTATGCTAATTATTTTCTACTGACTAGATCATGGCCTAACCTTAGTTTGGTCTTTCATATTCTTTTATCTGTAACCTTATAGAAAGGTTGATGATATTACTTTTCAACTTTGGGATCAATATATACTTTTGAATTTCTTATTTATTTTTCTAAATTTGTAAATCCTCTTATAAACAAAAAAGGATGTGTATTATACATAACTCCACGATGATTAGAAAAATCCGCAAAACTCTATCCAAAATGACCGTTGAGATTCTTGAACTGCATCAGTATTCATCAAAAGTTTACTGAAGAGGCAATTACACAGACCAATGGTTTCCGCTTTCTTTAAAAAAATCTGCCTTGAATTTTTTTAAAAAATAAAAGAAATAATTTTAAACAATAAACTATTTAACATCACACAATCTAATTTAGGAGGAAACGTCTTCATCATCTACATTTACATTTATAATAGTTAAGTTATATAATTTAACTATGTAATTATATAAAATATATAAATATCTAATAAATGAAAGAAATAATTTTATTCAACAATAAACTATAATCAATATCTATTACTATAAAGAAGGGTTTCCCTCTTTTTTATGATGCCACGTCAGAAAATAGATGAAAGAAAATGTGACACGTGGCAAAAGAAAAGGTGAAATCGTATTTTGTTTCTGTTGAGTTTCTTTGTGGGCTCTCTCCTATCTGTTCAATTTATATGGGTCTGCATATTTGTAAAGATGGCCCATTTGTAGGTAGAAAGACTACTGTTCATCTTCGCTTTAAGCCGGCCGTCAATCTGTTCAGCTTAGGGACGAGAATAATATTTTGAGGCGTTAAAGAATCAATATGAACCCAAGCGACATCTTTAACCGCCGCATAAATCAAATATCTTCATTCCTACCACGATTTCTCCTTGAATGCATCTCCACTAGCTCTTTGTTTTGGATCTCTCACTATAAAAAGGTATGTTTTATACTCTCAAATTCATCAGTTCAAGCTTCTTAGTCATAAGTTTTCTAAAAATCCAGCTTTCGTTTATGTGAGAAAAGTTAGATTTAGATTTTGTTGGTTGATTTTTTTTTTTAAATTGTTCTTTGATTGATTTTTTTATTCCTATAAGTTTCCTTATGTTTGCCACTTTCGCTTGCTGTTCACATTTCCTAGGGTTATAGATCAACTCTTCACAGAAAAGTAAATAACTTTATTTGGCCTTTATTCAATTTCGCAGCTACTGGCGCTAGATTCATTGTTCTCAAACTTTATTGATGATCATATCTTCGCCAGCTTCGTTATGATCCTCCTTTGGGGTTGTTAAAGAATACGTTAACTGAAACTTCTCATTGCAGTAGAATGGCGAATGGATCTCTCTTACTTGGTGATTTGAAAGCTGGCCGGTGTTTTTCCTCCGTCGAGGTTTGAATTCTGAGGTTTTGAGAAGTCATGAACGTCAAACGCGAGAGCTTATGGTGGACAGGCTCTTAATCCAAGATAATCCCGTGAAAAACTTATGAACTTCATGTACTTAAAAACAAAAGGTTGTGTTAAAAGTCAATATAAACAACCTTTTGATTCAACAATATTTCTTAACATATTCGGAAGATTTTTTCCACGAGTTCTTTTATTTTTTCGTTATGTTCATGTATTGATTATCAAATTTATTGTCTCTAAGCTTTCGTTAATGGGACTCAACGTCTTTTGAGTCTGGAGCTTAGAGCATGGAGGACTTTAAGTCGCTGAGAGAGAGAGAGAGCTCAGGTATCCATAAGTTAGCAGGAAAGGGATTAGAAGACAGTTGAGGATACAGCGTTGAAGATTCTTACAGACTGAGGCCAAGATGGCTGTTGAATCATCACGGCAGAGTCACTACAAAACAGAAACATATCCACAACAAGCTGGAGAAGACTAAAATTTATGTGGTATGAGAGAAAGTGCTTTTACTGAATCTAATTGGAAACTTTCATAAAGAAGAATGAAGTGGAATGGGGTTCTCCTTATTATCTCTGGGAGAGAAACACTCTGGATGTGTGATTTCTTTTCAAGTTTCTACAACTCAGAAAGTTGTGTGCAAAAAAATGTTTTGTGGTTTGAGTTGAGAAGCAAACTATGTTCTATAATGTGAAAAAGTTGGTTTGTACTGGAACTTGGATCAACGCTATTTAGGTTGTGTTATTTTTGTCTCCTTCTGATTGTGGTACCTTAGGAATTTGTTGATTATGTTCATGAGAAAACCTGGTCATGTTCCGAATGAAGCTGATATAAACACAAGAGATTTTATAGAGCTTGGTTTATCATATTCAAAAGTAACGCCAAGCAAGCATGTTGACCACTACGTCCTGAAGTTGAGTTACGATCAAGAAAAAGCAACGAAATCATGGTCTTTGGGGCAAGGTTCCTGTATCAGAATGATGATTTTTAAATCAAGTCATGAACTTTAAATAGATTTTTATCTCTTTAATTTTTACCCAAAACTTTAATCAGAATGACGATGCTTTTCGGTTATGTTTTTAAATTCAGAATTAACCCAATGTTAGTTCTACTCTTACATGGATGATCTTTCAACTGGATCTTATGTGCAATCTTTTATAGACAACTCTTTCGGACATGTTGGTAGTGATTCCTCTCATCCTTATTGATCCTTCTACCGCAAGCCATAAAAATTGATAATATTTTCCTTTAAGACTATAATTGAGTCCATTACAATTTGCAAAAATACTGTCCTTTATTTCACTATTAAGCACACCCATAAAATAAGTTCCAAAAACATATCTGACTCTTTGTAGTTTACCAATTATTTTAATATTCCAATCAATAACTTATGACAATTAAGTCAATAGTAAACTAAACAATGCTTCCAACATACACTACTTCATAGGAAATAGCATGATGGTGATGATCATTAACCATCACACACGTTTTTAAGATCACTTGGAGAGTGTAAAACAATTGGCATCACGTCCATGTCTCTCATCCTCTTGAACAACAATAAAACTTCCTTAGACAAGTCGTATGGCGTGAACAAATTAAACATACCATTCCAAACCGAAACACTTGGTTAAGAGATTCTGTCAGCCAATTGGTGTGGGTAATCATAGTTTTTAAAACCCATGAGTTAAAGTTTGTTTTGGGTCTTACATGATTCTGAGAAACAGATGACCTTCTCTTCCAAATGCCTCTTTGGTGATTAAGAAGCTAAAACCGCTGACACTTGGAGTTTGTGAAAGTTAGAAAGTACCGAGAGAGATGCCACAATATCAATAAGATAAAAAAAAGTATACAAAAAGATACAGCTTAAAATATTTTGTCCAAAACAAAAAGATACAACTTAAAATACAAACGGCAACATCTTCTCAGGGGCGTAGAAGATATGACAATATAGTTTATTTACCATTCGATTGTACTATTCAACAAACACCAAAACATTCTAGACATCAAATTTACATTAACTTTTGAGTTTTTATGAGGAAATGATACATATACAAAAATTGGGAACCGCTAACAATAAACAAAAAAAAAAACTAAATAAACAATCAAAACATAAATTCCTTTAAAAATATAAAAGAAAAATAAAAATATATAAAAATAACCATCTATAATTTACGTTACTACATAATATAACAAAAACACATATTAGAAAGAATACTTAATGTGAAATTACAAAAGAAAATTCATAAGAATATAAATTAGGAGAATCCATTAACAATCTTTCTTACAAGTCTCACTACAACAAAGTCAACAAAAATTAAAAAAAGAAAAAATGAATCTAATAAGTGTTAGCATATTATGATCATTAGACTAAAGTTACAAGAAACAAACAACATGTCAAAGATTACACAACAAAAAAGTAACACATAATTTTAAAAAATATTTTAAAAGCAATTGAGAAACAAAATATATGAAGATAATAATAACTAATAATAAACTGAACATAAGAGCATACATGTAAATTATTTTTCAAGATATACATAATAACATATTATATGGAAATAATTGCAAATATGTCATGAATTCCAAAATAAGTATTATTTTCCTACTGATATACAAAAAAAAAAAATATATATATATATATATATTTGCAAAATGCGGATGAAAAACGTGTCGTAGTAAAACAACAATATATAAGAATATAAAACATATAAATAATATATATATATATATATATATATATATATATATATATATATATATATATATATATATATATATATATTACCAAATTAAAGAAGAAGACATCCGATTTGAAGTTGAATACTTTGATATCAAATAATTTTATCAAAAACGTAATAAAATAAATAAGAAAACAATCACTAACATAAAAATCCAAACAACATATATAATCAAATTCTTCCAAATAAAAATGATTTGTAAATCAAATATATACATATCCCGCGCGAAGCGCGGACCAACCCTAGTAGATTCCTAAAGTTAAACTTGTAATTAACTAAAAGATTAGAGCTAATCTGAGTAATTTTATCTTGTCTTCATTCCATATTTTGTTTTACGTTCTGTGAAACTAATCAATCTCAATCTTCTAACGCAAATTGAAACTCGTAGATTTTCATTTATGTAAATGAAATTTAGAGTTTAGCAACGACAAATCAATTTATCATGATTTGATGCTATTAGCTTAGGGCATCTCCAATGGTACACTATTTTTTTCTCTATAATTTACACATAGAATAATTCTATTATAGTGTAAATTTTGCTCCAATGGTTTACTCTATTATAGAGTGAAATATAGAGGAATGTCACTTTTTCACTCCATATTTGGAGGGAAATAATGGTATTACTCTATATTTCACTCTATAATAGAGTAACTCTATTATAGAGTAAACCATTGGAGTAAAATTTACATTATAATAGAGTTACTCTATTTTAGTGTAAATTATAGAGAAAAAAATAGTGTACCATTGGAGATGGTCTTAGACATAGTCAAATTAGTCAGATCTCTTCTAGTAACCCCTGCGGAATATGTATAGTTGTACTGTTTTCCTACCCGATAAAATAATTTAGTCAGTTTCAAATAAATTATAATAATAATAATTTAGTGGGATAGGCATAAGGGTATGATTAACCCCGGTCTCTTAGCCGGGATTCTTAACTCATAATTTGATTTTATTTTTTTACACTTCTCGGCTAAAAGATGATTCTTTTATCTCTTATTTTAGACATAATCAAATTAGTCAAATATCTTCTAGTAACCCCTGTGGAATATGTATAGTTGTATTGTTTTCCTACCCGATAAAATAATTTAGTCAGTTTCAAATAGATTATAATAATAATTTAGTGGGGTAGGCATAAGGGTATGATTAACCCCGGTCTCTTAGCCGGGATTCTTAATTCATAATTTGATTTTATTTTTTTACACTTTTCGGCTAAAAGATGATTCTTTTATCTCTTATTTAAGAGACGGTTTTTAGCTTTCTTAGTTAAAATCTTTGTTATAAAACTCGGCCGCGGAGACGTTTAATCGGCCGATTATACATAATGCAGTAGGGGACCGTGGTGAACTGGGCCAGTTCGGTTACACTACTCAGTGAGCCGAGTAATGAAACGTAGACTGCATATAAGTATAAACGCGGCACCGTAATGGATCAAATCGCTTGATCAGAAATCGTTGATTCTACAGTGAATCTTAGTTACATCCGCCGTGATAGTTGGCGGAGGCTGATAAAGCATTTTTGGTGATAGGATTTTCGACTGAAAGAAAAGTTTATTTTTCCTTGTCCGTTGTTACATTTATGTGTTTTAACAGAATAACAAGATTTGGTAAAAAAAAGGTGTCGATCAAAAAGACAGAATTGAAGAAGAAGAGGATCTTATATAATAAAACTGACTTTTCTCCCTTTTACTTGTGCCACATCAGCATGGAGATAAGGACAAAAATTGACACCTCAGCAGTTAACCATCAAATCAAACCGTGAAATGTAAAGTCTGCGCCTGCCAGTTTAGAGTTCGATTATTAGACCGATTTGCTTAATCAAAATACTTTGTTGGGCTGGGCGAGTTTAGTAGGTTACTGAAAGGCCCATAAATTTTTTTTAGGTCATTCCTGCTTCTTCTTCCCATCCCGAGATGCCGCCTCTGGTAACTAGCTGTTGGATGGCTATCTCCACACCTTAACGCCTCTTCCATCCATTAATCTATCTATCTATTATTATAAAGTAGAGTTTTCTATCATTTCAGTATGCCACGTCACTAATTGCTCCTTCCCGCGCATGACACCTGTCACAAGAGACAATGCGCTGTGTTTCATTTTTCTCGGTTACAAATGATGCGGGCTTTAACTATTTGTTGGGCCTTCTGATTGTTTACTTTCCCAGCCCCCTAAGGAGCAAATCTCCTCTACCCAAATTGGCAACCATCGTTAGTTAAGGTTCCTTACTTTTTTCCCAGCCGCTTTGGAGACACTTTTGTTAGGTATGCCTGATGATTCAGATCGCTTTGGATCCCATACCATCATTTGATTCTCTTTCCGTTCATCCAAAGGAGAAGAATGAGTGAAGTCATCCGAGTCTCTAAAGAAATTGAAGGGTCGTTCCGTTCGGGACTTCTTTCTCTATTGAGACAGAACATTGGAGGGAGTGATTGGGTTTGCTCTTGATTGGTCGGGAGAAACGAATAGTAGAGAGATAAGGAGAGTGAACGTGATGGAGACAACGATGAGAGGAGAAGGGAGCGCAGGCGTGAGGAGAAGAGAATATAGTCGAAGAGTGAGAAGCCATTTTCGAAGTTGAAGAAAATGGATAGAGAGAGAGAGAGATCTTTAAGGATGATGATAAGAACATTGTCCATATTGATTTGGTTCAGCGATTCAACCGGATTCGATGAGATAACTAAACCGGTCTCACCATTGCCTGCAGAGGGGTTCATGTTTCCTAATCAGACTGAACTAATTGGATTAGCAACACAAGTACTCAGATTCCACGTATATACAATGTATCTGGTCATCAATTTATTTCGAGAAAATAGACTTACT
This sequence comes from Eruca vesicaria subsp. sativa, assembly GCA_932364175.1. Classification (NCBI taxonomy): domain Eukaryota; kingdom Viridiplantae; phylum Streptophyta; class Magnoliopsida; order Brassicales; family Brassicaceae; genus Eruca; species Eruca vesicaria. The sequence continues at coordinate 204,994 of CAKOAT010168488.1, forward strand.
GGACTTCCTTTGCAGACGTTATAGGCGAGCTAACATTTGTGAGGAGTTTTGTGAGTGATCCTCCAGAGAAGAAAAACCATGTCATAGCGACTATAGAACTGGATAAGTATGTCTTTTTATTTTGCATATCTGCATACACCATACATCTACTCATTGGTTTCAGTACATGATGAGATGCTGTGTTTTTTTTTTAAAGTGATGTGTCTGTTACGTTGAGCATGCTGACTCTGAAGCTGTTTCTTTCCACAACAAACTCGACCTCTGTTTTGTACAACTTAAAGATGGTTTCATAGGTACTTATTTCAAAAGTAAATTGAATTCCAAGTGAACATGTATGGTTGTTTTTCTTTAGCTGTCGCGTCAGAGATGACCATATCTGATGATACTGCAGAAGGTATGTTTGTTGTTTTGATGGTGTGATGACAAGATTGCATAACCTCAAAGCAAGCGAGGCTGGTCAAATGCTGGTAAGAAACAAATTTGTCTCCTACATTCTTGATCATATCATATTCCTGACATAACTATCAAATTATCTATGATTAAATAGACTGCAAATGGTGTAAACCCTAAAGACACACAGCTGCCTTCGTTCATTGGGGATACTCAGATATGGAAGGCAAGATATGTTCCACACCCCGACTTTGTCAATAATGTAAGGCAGCTCTAAAACCTCTTAAATTCAAAAGCTGGTTCCAACTAGCATTTGCGATTCCAGGCGGTTGTTTGAGGGTGATTTTTTTTTTCTTTTTTAAAAAAACAATATAAATACAAAAATAAAAATATTGAATCATTTATTAAATTGGAATTATAAAAATACAAAAATATATATATATTATATTTTAATTAATATTATTAAAAAATCAAAATATTTTCAATAATTTTAAAAGTTCTAAACTATAACTTTATAAGTATAATATTTATTATAATATTATGATTTTTGATATTTTTTATAATTATACAAAATGTAAATAGAGAAAATGACTAGAATAGACCTAAATTTTTTTTTATCACAAATATAGATCTTAAGAATTAAAATGACTAAAATATCACTTAAATATTTTATTAAATATACACTTATACCCTTGGGTTAACTAATCTTAGATTTTTTTGTTTAGAGTTGAGAAGTGTGGTTTTGGGGATAGGGTTTCGAATTTAAAAAAAAATTAAGAAAACTTAAAATTTTCAAAATAAAAAGTGATAATTTGGTCATTTTAATTTTTGAGTTCTATTTTTGTGATAAAAACTTTTAAAAAATTCTATTTTAGAGAATTGCCCATGTAAATATTGTTAATTTATATTTTAACCGCTATTGTATTTGATAATTAATCAATCATAAATATCCCGCAAACGCATTAATATGTAATCGAAGTACCAGTCGTACAAATCTTTTAAGAACACAAGAAACTGCAACCACATGCATCTGCAAACTCTCGCAGCCGCAAGCGCTGCGTTTGAACCAGTCAGACCTTATATAGAGTATGTGCAAATCTGATCTGGAATTATGGACACAGCCCCAAATGTGCTAGTTTGGAAGGGTTTTTGAACTGCTCGTCCAACCCGTACATATTCCCGATAAGTTCTTAGGCAATAATAAAAATCGATATCTATATAATATAATTTGTTTTAATCAAATTAACTATAACGTCGTTACAATATTATGTGGTAAAGACACACATCAATTTTGAAGTGTAGTAAAAAAAATGCACAAGGGGGTTATTTTACTCGTTCGCTAGTAACTTAGATTAGTAATAAGCGCCAGAGTATTACTAGTTGTCGTTGCAAGTTCCTCAACAACCTGCGTTACCTTCTTCTTAGTTTCTCTATTCACTTTTATCTCTTCGAACCCGTCCGTACAAGTCCCTTCGTCCGTCAATGCCGCGCTCACCCACGTCCTAACGTTTGCTATATGCCCAGACACAGAGTCACCATCTCGTAGAGTCTTCATCTCTGTGATCGCTTGCTTCAGCTCAACAACTGTGTCCTTCATCTCCTCAAGACAGTCCCTGAGGATAAGCTTCTCCGGTAACACTTTATTCTTTCGTCCGGCTGCGGATTTCTGAGACTTTTTGAGAAGCTTAGAGATGACGGAAGCTGCTTCTTTTGCAGAATTCACGTTGAGCTTAAGCGCCGTGCTGCATAGCTTTATCGGGTCGGATTTGATGGTGGATGAGTAGGATGATAAGGACTTGTAGCATTTGTCAGGGTATGTTGTTGAATTGCATGCCGTTTTTACGAAGATTTTGTGATTTGTGGAGTAAGATGGTGATGTGCCTTCTGTTATTTGGATGTTTGTTGATGCGAGGAAAACGAACACGAGCTTTAGAGAGTACATAATTTGCGACATTTTGATGCTCACAGCTTTCATTTTTTTTGTATTTTGTTTTGGGGTTTATCTTGGGGGTGTGAACAGATCTATAAGGAAGAATTGTGAAACTATGTTGTATCTTATGCGTATTATATATGCAACACACATGTACATTCTTTTCAAATTGATAGAAGGAACCGGATAGATCTCTTTATTTTTATTAAGGAGTAATTATCTTATCTCGATCTGTCATGTATGGTTTCTTTATGTAACAGCAAAATCATATTATGTATGCATGTGTATATGTACGTCTAAGCAACTTTATGCTCAAGAAATCGTATATAACATGGTCAACTCTCTACTATATATATTTAGATATTAACAAGTATATATATATATAGCAGTAAAGATGATACCGCTGTGAACATGTGACTATGCTTTTTTTTGTGGCTATATTGGTTAATTAATGTGTACTCAACCGGGAAATTAAGGCTCGATTGTTGTTCACATTTGTATATAAGTTTTAAGATCCAAACTAGAATTAGAATTTGACCTATGCGTCCGCACATATATGTTTTCATTTTATAATTATTTATATTAAACTTTTTATGATAAATTAATAAAAAAATATTATTATAATTTGGTGTTTTCTATTTTGATAATATGTCTTGTTCGATATTATTAATATATAATTATTTATAATTTTATTCATATTTTTAGTTTCCATGAAGCAACATATAATAGTATATAAATTATTTGTATTTTCATATTTTTATATAAATTTAAAATAAATATAATTATATAAAAAGCAAAATAAAATAATTTATCTATTTAATCCATATATTTTGTTAAATTTTTGATGTTTCTAATGAAAATGAACTAGATTCTTTATAAATTTCTCTTTGATAAAAATTATTTTAATCATTTTGTAATTTATATAAACTAAATTTCTTTTATTTAATTTAGAAACATAAATCATCAACTCTAAACAAAAAAATCACAACTAAATAATAGAATTTTATATTTTTTATAATTTATTTTTTATTAAACTGAAAAATTATTTTTCCATTTTTATATTTTAACTTTCTAAACTAAATAATATATCATAAAAATATTTATTGTTTTTAATATAAAATTTAAATAATATTTATTTCAAGTATTTTAATAGTAATTACAAATTTCATATTTATTTAAAATTAGTAACCAAAAGATTTTATAAGATTGTGTTAGAGAAAAATAGAAAATATTCAAAAATAAATGGTATTATAGTAAAATATTCTTATCTGTCATGGTATATTTTAATAATATGATCTAATATTGAATACTATTTTTAATATAATAAAAACTAATGAAATGTTCCAAATTCCAATGACTTGTCATCGGTAGATAAAATATAATTCTATTTTAATAGATTAGATGCATTATACACGCACTAGTTACTATTTTTTGGAGTATGATTCCTAGATAACTTAGATATTATACGAAATAGATTTAGATAAACTTTAATATGTTTTCCTTTTTCGAGATTGGTTCTTTACAATTCCCTATTGTGGCTTTTCTTATCTTGGTATATAAACCAAGCTTATTCATCAATGAAACATAATTTCCTTTGATCCCGAACTAAAATTTGTCATGTTATCAGAACCAAGCTTATCCCAACCATTGTGATTGTTTTATTTGTTTTGCCAACGATTGTTTTATTTGTGAGAGAGACATACTGTATACTATACTATTCACTATAATGCATATCGTGAAAAGAGAATAAATAATACTGGAGCACTATTACAACAAGTTTATTCCGGTATTTAAGCCTAAGTAAATGCAAGGTACCTACGTGGCACGTGACGTGATGAACATGGATTAGATCTCCTCTTTCGGAGGAATAACTCGATCTCTAAGTATTCAATGAGTTACATTATGTGCAAATTAGAATATCCGACGAAGAAAGAGTATATCCGTGAGCTACACTTTTCTTTGTGGATTAATCTGGATCTCTTTATGAGTTTGAAATATTCCCAGACTAATTAAAGAAAAAAAAAACTGGTCCACCATGCATTTTCTATACGTAATTTGTATTCGTTGGTCGTTCAAAAAAAAAAATTTGTATTCGTTGACATTTTGCGGATAAGTAGTTTATATTTGACGCAATACTAAACCATATTTTAATCAGTCTTTGATAAAGTTAATTGAGATTGAGGCTGAATTTCAAGATCAGTATTTCTCATTTTAAAAGAAAGGAAAAAGAAATAGCTGGTAAATATACATTTTCTAATTTGTTTGGAATCTAACATCTGAAATGAGATATTGAAGCTTAAGGATAGTGTGCAAGGGAATATATATATGTAACTTAACTACTCAGTGTATACCCAATACCACTTTAGCTCGGCTTATATGAAGTAAAAGGTTTTATTCTTAGGCCATCATTAAAGCTGGAACTCCATTTGGGGTACTTTTTGGCTCATTAAAAAAAGAATTAATTACGAATCGTTACATATTAATGAAATCCGCAAACAGTACAAAAAATAGTGAAGAATAGTCTTTATTTTATTATTTTTACAACTAGTTTTTAAGTTTTTGTTGGGTTCTATCTTCTAAGACCACCTCCATTGAAAAGTTCTTACGACGGGATTTTTAATGAAATATAAGAATCTGTCTCTTCACTTTTAACTAAAAAAGTTAACAATCAGTTCTTAAATGTATTATTTAAAATCGATTCTTAATTTTTTATAGTTAAAATTTAAGAGAAAAAATTTTATATTCTACTAAAAACCCTGCTAAGAAAACCCCCAATAGAAATTTTCTAAGAAACTCTCAGAAACCCACCGATAATCATGCTTTTAGAAGTCTGGTCTTATTAGACTCTTAAATATGTCTATTGACGGCTCCCAAAGCATTTTAATGCGATCCGAATTTCAAGAAAGAGTTGGATAAATAATCAGAAACTCCAAATACAGACTCCTATGTCTTACGTGTGATGGATGACGCGGGTCCATATGAATGGAGTGTAGCCTAATGTTCTATGTTAATTGTGAATGCGTTATATTTATTTACTTATTAACGAAAAAGTGAACAACTATCTTCGTCGTGTATCTATCCTGTCTCACTATATATTATCATTTGAAACGTATCAAAGGACGCGTTTCAAAATATTGAAGCGAGTATATGACAAACTTCAGCTTGATATTTGAATGCTTTGTTCTATCAGTGATTTTTCTTTTTATCTACCGGTACAACACAATTAACTGTCAAAACTTATTGACAATGAAACAAATATGGACAGTCGCAGTGGCATTCACAACCGAAGAACATTTGATTAGTACGGCTTCTAAGATTCTCATTGAAATAGACAATACTCATATTTGAAGAATATCGTCGAATCTGGCAGAGCCTTCTTTAAAGATAGAGCCATAGAGGTGTCAAAGTCTCCGCAGCTGCAGAATGAGATTTAGCAACTGACTCTTGTTAATGATCTAAGAAGATTACGGTTTCAACCTAAAGCATTTTTATTGAAGAGTATTGAAAAACGTACAACGAAAATGGAATATATGAGGACTAAGAATAGAACATTAACTGGGGCACTAAGTGTTCTTGGCTGGAAAACAACATGACCATGCGTCTCACATAGTCCATTATTGTTGTCGTGTAAGATTAATTTATATTGCTTCGCCTAGGCATCGGCCGACGAATTAATATAAAATCACACACACACACACACACATATATATATATATATATATATATATATATATATATATATATATATATATATATATATTACTTTTTTAGGTATATTTTTTCTAATGCTAAATTGTATTCAATTTATATACTAACGTTTTTGGTTTATTCGGTTTTATACCAAAACCATAACTTTACTTACCTTTTACAACAAATTTTAGTTTATATGATTAAAAAGAAAATTTATTAAAGTATAATATATATTCCATAATCTAATTTTTAAATAGAATATCTTATTTTTCATTTACACTATTAATAATAAAAGAAGGAAAATATTCATATCATAATATTATTAAGGGATATTTGCAAAATTGACTCAAAACATGAAGTTAACCCCAAAACTAATCTATGATTTTTATTTTTATTTTGCCATATTCACTGCACAAGTTCACATTATTTACGAAAATACCATTAGTTTTTTTTTTAAATAGCATTTTTACTCTCAACCTCATCATCTTCAACTATTTATAAGATTGTTATTGCTATCAATATACCAATCACCACGAACAACCAATTTGAAGCTCTTAATACAGCTCAAATCGATTTACATTTTTTTCTCAAATTTTATGAACTAAAACCAACATCTCTTTCACTTTCTCTCTGTTTTCATCCAAAATAATTTTAATTTTTTTATGGTTCATAGAACCATTGAAGCTTACGATTCTTGGTGGGATACTTTTGTTTGAGATTATGGGTGCTTGGAAAAGACTTCTGTGTGCTAAACAAGTTATCTTACTGGTTGAAACTATGAAATCAAATTTTTTCCAGATCTGTTCGTCCAAACGACTCCCAGGTAAGTCATCTGGCTGTAGACAACTTACCTGGAAGTCGTCTGGTCAATGCAGAGGTTAGTTATGTTATTGACTTTTAATTCTTTTCTAGACGATTTACATGTAAGTCGTCTCTCTTTGTTTGATAAAAAAAACTTGATAGTCATCTAGGAAAAACATGTTAGTTTTGCATTTGACCGGAATGTGTAAAAATTTTGATTTTTCATGGACGATTTACGTGTAATTTGTCAGTAAAAAAATTAAAAAATAAATATTTTTTTATACCTAGACGACTTACATGGAAGTCGTCTCAAGTTAGTTTTGCAATTGAAATATTAAACAAATTTGTTTTTCTCTAAACAACTTACATGCAAGTCATCCATGATTTTATTCCGAGATTCTGGTCAAACCTTACTTATCTTGGACGACTTCCATGTAAGTCTTCTAGAAAAATTTTTTTGTTTAATATTTCAATCACAAAACTAACCTGAGACGACTTGTAAGTCGTCTCGAAAAAACAAATATTTTTTTTAGTTTTCTACTGGACGTGTAAGTCGTCTAGGAAAATTTAAATTTCTTACGCATTCTGGTCAAATGAAAAACTAATCCGTTCCCCTTAGACGACTTACATGTAAGTCGTCTCAAGTTTTTTTTATCAAACAACGGTGGACGACTTACATGTAAGTCGTTTAGGTTAAAAATCAATTGAAAAATTAACCTAAATGGACGACTTCCTAAAAATCGTCCAGACAACCTCTGTGGAAGTCGTCCAGACGACCTCCGTGGAAGTCGTATGCATCAATGTTTAATAAATTTTCATTTTTTATAAACCTATAAAATGTTTAATATTTTTTTGTTAATTCATGTATATTAGTCAATATAGTGCTACTGAATAAAATTTATAATTTAATTGGTGATATTTATGAGGTTACCACGGAAGTCAGTCTTTTATGCTAGTTCTAAAGTCTTCTACGCTAATTTTTGAATAGCTTGTATTTTTAAGAGTGTTAAGTAACTTTAAGATATGTAAAACTCATATTTATATTTTCAAAATATTTTTCCCCTTTTTTTTACTAAATTTGACTAAGTTTTATAACACAAATTTGTTAAAAAATGTGACATGCTTTCACTAGTTACAAACAATTGTTTGTTTCCATCTCTTAAGTATTATTGTTTTACACACCAATAATGATTATTGTTATGAGTTGTAAGAAGGGTTAAAATGTTGTATCAAGACAAGACAACCAAAATTCTTGTTTATTAAGATGAGAAGAATGCCATTGGAATTTATTATAGCATATGGGAGATCCAAATTAAAGATGAGAAGAAGGCTATTGAAGTTTATTATATCATTGTATTGTAGATGTGTAAACACATTGTTAGCATATATTACATCTTGGTAAACATTATTACTGATTTTACAAAAAAAAATCACAGCTAAAGGAGTACACATGCAAATCACAAAACATACCACAAACGAAACTATTATAGATCATTCCTCTAGAAAAACAAGCTTGGACTCCACTTGATATGGAAAAAGACTCTGTCAGAATATTTCTAAGAAGTCTTCCACACAAAGTTTTCCAGACGCCTTTCAGAAAGTCGTCGGGAAGACTTCTTGGAGGAAGTCATCTGAAAGACTTCTTGGAGGAAGTCGTCTGAAAGATTTCTTGGAAATTGTCTGAAAGATTTCGTGGAAATCGTCTGGAAGACTTTCTGGAAGTCATCTAGCGCATTATATTTTAGAAGACTTCCGAGAAGATTTCCTATAAGTCTTCCAAAGTTAGATACAAATATGAAAAACATGTATATCAAACCCAGATTTGAAAAACCTACATACCAAAAAACTTTTAAATGGTTTAAAAACATAGAAAATGAGTGATTGATTAAATAGACATAATTTTATAGAACACACAACGTACATATCCAAGTGGAAGATGAGAACCGTCTGATTAAAAACCTACAAAAAGAAAAAATAGATTAGTGAGAAAGACATGAGACAAAACTGAAAAATTCATATAAAGTTTGGTGTTTTCATGTCAAAGAAATTAGAGGGGTTTTGGAGAGTTTTAATTTGGAAAAAGGTAAGAACTTTTTGCAACATGAAGTTACCAAATGAAGAAAAATCATACATAAAAACTTACCAAAACGCTCAGATCTGTTATGAAAGGGAGAGACATAAGAGAATCCTTTAGAAGACTTCCAAGATGTTGTCTGGAAGACTTCCTTGAAGTCATCTAAAGTCTTTTTGGAAGTCGTTTGGAAGACTTCCCTTTAGAAGACTAACAAGTAAAGTTGTCCCAGAAGTCTTCCAGATTTGAAAAACCTGCATATTCAAATCCATATATGAAAATCCTGCATATTCAAATCCAGATCTGAAAAACTTGTATATCAACTTAAATGGCTTAAAAACAGAGAAAATGAATGGAAGATTAGATAACTATTTTATAGAACACACAAAAATTCATATATAAAATTAATAAATCTACCTTTAAATGAGTGGAAGATAAGAACCATTTGATAAAAAACCTACAAAAATAAGATAGAATAGTGAGAAAGACATGAGACAAAAACAATAAATTGATATAAAGTTTGGTGTTTATAAGTTCAAAGATATTAGAGAGAGGTTGAAGAGTTTTAGAATGATGAACATTACATTTTTGTTGCAGCCATATGAGAGTAGGGGAGAGAATATGTAAAATATTCTTTATATAAGGAGACAAAAAAATCCAATTAGGTTAAATAGTTTTGACTCAGAAGACTTCATATAAGTCATCAAGAAGACTTTAATTTGTTATGGAGAAACTAAAAATTTCTTAAATTTAGGCAGGAATATTAGGATGACTTACATATTCATCTGGTTTAAATTATTTACCAGACGACATACAAGTTAGTCATCTAGACCCTAAACATATCCCCTAAATTTAGTTAACTAATTAAACACTTCATAAAAATCAAACTAAACTTGAAAAATGTTGACTATACACATATAGGAAAAAAATTTCATTATTCAAAAAAAAAATTTAGAATTTCAGTTTTAGTTTAGTAAACATTTGTTATTCTGTAAAATTTTATTTTTCTTTTTTTCTGAATAAAATAATATTTTAGCGGAAAAATAAATTGATATAAATTTTAGGCGGAAATATTATGACGAGTTACATGTAAGTCGTCAGGTTTAAAGTATTTACCAGACGACTTACAAGTTAGTTGTCTAGACCCTAAACATAACCCTAAACTTAATTAACTAACAAAACACTTCATAAAATCAAATTAAACTTGAAAAATGTCTACTATACACATAAATAAATATATATAGGTAAAATTTTAATTTTTCAAAAATCATTTTAGAATTGCAGTTATAGTTTTGTAAAAATTATTATAGGAAAAATGTCAAATATGACTTAAAACATGATTTTGATTACAAATCTATACCCAAACTTGAATCAAATCCAAAACTAACCTAAAAGCCTTGTAAAATTACAGTCAGTCCCTTGTGAACAAACAATAAAATAGAAGTTTTTTTTACGAATATAACCCCAATAAGGCGTCTGGGATGCTGGAAGTCGTCTAGACGATTGCCAAGTTAGTCTGATGTAGTTAAGCTTAAAAATAATTTATAAGTTTTTTAAAAAATACTTTGACAAGGGAAAAATTAAGATTTTGTAATTATAAGCAATTTTAAGTGATTTAAATTAAGATACAATAAAATTAAATAGTTTTCAACATAGAAGAGTGAAAGTAGTTGATCACTTTGGATTTAGGGTTTGACAACATATGTTGTAGTATTGTACGTATTCTTAGGGTTAGATTTTGGAAAGCTTGAATATTTTTTTGAAAATTTAAATTTTTACCTATATGTGTTTATTTATGTGTATAGTAAACACTTTTTTAAGTTTAATTTGATTTTACGAAGTGTTTAGTTAGTTAATTAAGTTTAGGGGTTATGATTAGGGTCTAGACGATTAACTTTTAAGTCGTCTCGTGAATAATTTAAACTAGACGACTTACATGTAAGTCGTCCTAATATTTCTGCCTAAAATTTATTTTCCGCTTAAGTATTTTAGTTTACCGCTAAAAATATTTAGGTTTCCCGCTAAATATATTAAGTCTTCTGGACGACTTACAAGTAAGTCATCTGAATCGAAAATATTACCTAATTAGATTTTTTGTCTCCCTATATAAAGAAAAAATTACACATTCTCTCTCCTCCTCAAATAGCTGCAACAAAAATGTAATGTTCATCATTCTAAAACTCTCCAACCTCTCTCTAATCTCTTTGAACTTATAAACACTAAACTTTGTATCAATTTATTGTTTTTGTCTCATGCCTTTCTCACTAATTTATCTTATTTTTACAGGTTTTTCATCACATGGTTCTCATCTTCCACTCATTTAAAGGTAGATCTATTAGTTTTAGATATGTATTTTTGTGTGTTCTATAAAGGTATATTTATCTAATCTTCCACTCATTTTCTCTGTTTTAAAGCCATTTGAACGTTTTTGGATATGCAGGTTTTTCATATATGGATTTGGATATGCAGGTTTTTCAGATCTGGAAAACTTGTGGGACGATTTACATGTTAGTCGTCTAAAATATAATGCACTAGAAGACTTTCGGGAAGTCTTTGAGACGACGTCCAGTAAGTCTTTGAGACGACTTCCACGAAATCTTCTGATGAAGTCTTCTCCCATGTCTCTCTGTTTCATAACAGATCTGAGCATTTTGGTAAATTTTTATGTCTAATTTTTTTTTTCATTTCATAACTCATGTTGCATAAAGTTCTTATCTTTTTCCCAAACTAAAACTCTCCAAACCCACTCTAATCTCTTTGACTTGAAAACACCAAACTTTATATGATTTTTCAATTTGGTCTCATGTCTTTCTCACTAATCTATTTTTTGCAGGTTTTTCAGGTTTGGGTTTGATATACATGTTTTCAGATCTGTATCAGACTTTGGAAGACTTATGGAAAGTCTTTTCAGAAGTCTTCTAAAATATAATGCGCTACACGACTTCCATGAAATCTTACAGAAAATCTTCGAGACAACTTACCCTAAGAAGTCTTCCAGATGACTTCTAGGAAGTCTTAAAGACAACTAAAATATAATGATTTTAATAGTTTTGTTTGTTGTCTATTATGTGATTTGCATGTATACTCTTTTAATTGTGATTTTTTGTATAATCAGTATTAATGTTTCCCAAGATGTAATTAATGTGCTAACAATATGTTTACACATTTACAAATCAATGAAATAATAAAATTCAATAGTCTTCTTCCACTACAAGAAAAATGGGTTTTTATAGCAGTCAAGGATAGCATTTTTTCTCTTTCTGCTATCGTTGACATGCCCCTTAGTTTTAGATAGCGTTTGCAAAAATGTAAACGCTATGTTTAGTTAATCTGATTTTAACACTTTTTCCGAACATAGTATACATAGCACTTTTAATTTTGAAACGCTATGTAAAACTAAAGCGGGAAAAAATTGATTTTCCCTCTCATCGTCGTTTCACTTTCCCTTTCACTTCATTTTGATTTCTCTCCAAAAATTCTATACCCTATACCCCAAAACCAAAATTTTAAACACAATCCGTAAACTCTAAACAAATACTTTAATCTTTAACATTTTAACTTAAAACCTTAAATATAAATTCAAAATTAATATTTACAAAAATTAATCTCAAATCGTAAAGTCAATACCTCAAACCTCAAGCCGTTAAACTCTATACTCAAACCTTTATTCTAATCTCCAAAATTAAAATTTATCTTAAACTAATCATATAACCTAAACTCTAACTAAAAAAATTAAAACTATAATATTTTCTATTACTTAACTTCTAATCTAAAGTTTAAAGTCTTAAATTTAAACCCAAAACATTATGTTTATACTTTACATAAATGTATTTTAAATTTATTTACATAAATGTTTTTTTTATAAAATATGTTATATAAATGAAATCTGATCACTTTGTTAGAGTTAAATCATTATATCTCATACCCTAATTCTCAAATTTCGTATCTTAATCACATTCCAAACCTTTATAAAATTGAATTATAACTTTAAGAAGTTATAAAATTTTCAATCTATTTTTGAAACATACTATGACTACATTAATTATATATATATATATATATATATTGGTCGAAATTATATATAAATTATTACTATATCAAACAACAACAGTTTTCTACTGGATTCATTTTGGACCCTTTGATTGATTTTAATCCAAAGGCCACAAATCTGTTTTATATTTTTTTTTTCATTCTTTCTCATTGGTCAAGTTCTCAAGGATAGCAATCTTGACACCATCCCGACCACCACTACCACCACATGACGTCTCTGCCTCTCTCTCTCAATCACCATCTCTCGCAACCTCTATGTCTCAAAGTAGCCAAGTTTCCATTCTTCGATTTGATTCCCTGAAAGGTACATTCTTATCATTTCTTACTACAGTAACCCAGAAACCTGGATTCAAGTTTGGTTGAAACGTTTTTTAATTGTTTAGGGAAAAGTTGTAGTGGATAACGAAGATGGAGCTGTTCCGGATTCTCTATGCGGATGAAGACAGTGGGAAGATGGTGGTTGATAGATCCGGTGAAGATGTGGTGGCGGAGCTCGGCGGCAATGGAGGTGGAGGCATGAAGAGTTAGGTTTCTTTTTAGGTTTAGCTTTTTTTTTGTTTACTTTTTGGTTTACATTTAAACCAATTTTGATTTATTTGTATATGTAAACTAGTTTTAATTTAAGAATAAATTTTAATTCAATTTTAATTTATAAAATAATTTTAATCTATAAATCAATTTTTATTATATTGCAATTTCGAGAATATAAATTTTTTAAAATATAAATATATTTTTAATATGTTTTGTATTTATTTAGAAACTTGGAGAGATGGTTATGATAGTGTATGGGAGTGTTATATGATAAAAATAAAATCTAGTACTAATAACAAATTAGAAAACAAAAAAAAACAAAAATAATATTTTTACCTCAAAATCTAAACCCTAAACATACCCTAAAAAGGATTAAAATGATAATTTGAGTTTTGATAAAAAAATATTTATATATATAAAATTTTAGAGGTGTATATCCTAAAATTAAACCCCAAAACTTAATTCCAAACTTTACATCAAGTTTCAAACCATAAACCCAAAATTTAACCTTAAACATATCCAAAATCTAAACATAAATCTAAATTCTAAACCTCAAACACTAAATTTTTAAAAAAATGATTTGTAAAGTACATTATTTTATGATTGTTCAGTAAATTTGAAATTTCATAATAAAATAAAGATTGTGTTTATAAAATCTCTTTATCACATCCAAAAATTATTTATTAAATGATTCTTTTAAAATAATTAATACATATAATTCACTCTAATAAACACAAGTAAATCATAAACTTGTTTGTATTTGGATTTGAATGTCGCTTTGAATCTGTCTGTGTTGCAAGTTGATTGTTTCTTTTCTTTAGAACTTGTTACTGCTGTGTATTGTTTTCAGTTTTAGGTACCATTTTAGGAGATAGAAGAATTTATTAAGGAAGAAAGACATGAACTTCATCAAGCTACTGGTCAGATTCATGAGTCTAAAGGCAGTGAGAGGATAGAAAGACGTGGGCATAAAGGCAGATGAAATCACATAGAAGCAACTCAGGACGTCCATCCTTTGAATTGTAGCAGAGGACTTGATAGGAGGATCAGTTTAGCTTTAGGTTAATTATGTTTTGGCTTATGCTTTGGGTGATGAAGCTTCTGATGATGATGATAGTGTTTATGTTAGGGATGATTGTAAAGGTTTATTAGCTGTAGATTTATAGTTTTTATGTTTTGTTGTGGTTTATATGAACAAGATGTTTATCTTATGGAATTTTCAATAAATTTAATTGTTTTATTTCAAAATTTTGAATTAAATACTATATTTAGAAAAATAAAATCAATTTGTAACTAATATTAATAAAATTTTGAATATTTTTATTAATAAATAATAGCACAAAATATTTTTCTATCTTTACTATTGGAAAAATCTAATTAATATGTTTATAATATCATTTTCGAGACGCTATAATAAAATATTACAATTGCATAACGCGAATCGCTATTAATAATTAAATATCAATAGCAAACTGAAAAAGCACTATGCAATGTAAGAGACCTATTATCGCGGCCGATGTTGAAGCGCTTTCTACAACGCTATGGTATTGTATGATAGCGCTTTACGGGTGCTATTAAAACCCTTATTTCTTGTAGTGTTCTCATATTTAGATCTCCGATATGCAATAATAAACACCAATGATCTTCTTCTCATCTTCATAAATAAGAATTTTGGTAGCCTCATATTGTTACAATGTTTTAATACTTCTTCCAACTCATAACAATAATCATCATTGGTGTCTATAACAATAATACTTAAGAGATAGAAACAAACAATAGCAACTAGTCAAAGCATATCACATTGTTTACCAGTTTGTGTTGAAAAACTTACTCAAACTTAGTAAAACAAAGGGAGAAAACATATTTTGAAAATATGAGTTTATATATCTTGAAGTTACTTAACACTCTTAAAAATACAAATTAAAAACTAGCATATAAAACTTAAAAACTAGCGTATAAGACTTCCACGGAGGTCTTCTCGGATCAACTAGAAACTTTAATAAACATGAAGGTTGGTAACCACAAAAGTATAACCAATTAATATAAAATTCATTCAGTAGCCATAATATTGACTAATATACATAAATTAACAAAAAAATATTAAAAAGTATTTATAGGTTTCGAGAAAATGAAAGTTTATTAAACAGTAACGCAAACGACTTCCATGGAGGTCATATGTACTACTTCTAGGAAGTCGTCCATTTAGGTTATTTTTGCAATTGAAATTTAACCTAGACGACTTACATGTAAGTCGTCCACCTTAGTTTGATAAAAAAACTCAAGACGACTTACCCGTAAACGAGTTAGTTTTGCATTTGACCAGAATGTGTCGAAAATTTTGACTTTTCCTAGACGACTTACATGTAAGTCGTCCAAAAGAATATTAAAAAATTAATATTTTATTTTTTCTAGATGACTTACATGTAAGTTGTCTCAGGTTAGTTTTGCAATTGAAATATTAAAAATTTTGTTTTCTAGACGACTTACATGTAAGTCATCTATCTGATGACTTACACATATGTCATCTAAGATAAGCAAGGTTTAACTAGAATCTCATAATAAAATCATGGACGACTTACATGTAAGTAAGTCGTTTACTAAAAAAAAATTGTTTAATATTTCTTGTTCGCTTTTTCTCTTTCCGCATTTATTTCCTCTCTGACTTCTTCAGCTTGTTTGACAAGAGTCAATTTTTCTCTGATTAAGTTTACACTTTTTTTTTGGCTAGCTCAGCTTTTTTACACAACTCATCATGTAGCTTAGCAACTTCACTTTCCAGCCGAGCCTTCTCCCTGATTAGTGAATGGTTCTCGGCACTGAGTTTGACTAACGCCTCACGAACCTGCTTGTAGCTTTCATCTAACTCAGTATCTATCTTTGCATCACTCTTTGACTCTGAATTGCATTCCACTATTCTGAGAAATGCCACAAAGTTGCCAACCTCGTCTTCACTCTCGCTGTCTGATTCGTTGTCATTGATCCCTATCATAGACTTCTCTTGCTTTCTTTTTCCATCATCTTCACGCTCAGCTTGAGTGTGACCATATCTTTTTCATGCGTGACACTGAAACTCCCTTCTCTTCACGGTTGGGCATTCAGTCCTGAAGTGACCAATTCCCTTGCATTCGTAGCATTTTGCCTCATTCTTCCTTGGACTCTTGTCTGAGTCCGATGCCTTTCGTCCAAGAACAAACCTCTTCTGTCCTTGCTCTACTTTTCTTAATGCCTTGTCGAATCTTCTGACCAACATGCTCACTGGATCATCATCTTTCGTTTGTTCCCTTTCAACTAAGGGAAGAGCAATTCCCTTTGGTTCCTTCTTTCCTCCAGATACTTCCATCTCATGAGCTTGAAGCATACCAACTATTTCATCAAACGGCATCTCGTATGTGTTCATGGAAATCCTCAACGCTGGTTTGTAAGGCATAAACTTAGCCGGTAAGCACCTCAGGAACTTCTTCACCAGTTTCTTTTCCTTGTACTTTTTTCCAAGGGTGAGCGCTTCTTGTGCCAATGAGCTAAGTTTTGAACTGAAATCACCAATTGATTCATCTTCTTCCATCTTCAGTTCTTCAAATCGGGTTGCAAGCATGTCCTTTCTTGAACTTTTAACTTTTAACGTTCCTTCAAAGTGCCTCTGCAGAATGTCCCATGCATATTTTGCTGCTTCACACCCTTGAATCAGTTCAAACTGTTTTCTAGCAACACTACAGTGAATAACCGTTAAAGCTCTAGCATTGAACTATGCCATCTTGTTTTCTTCATCTGTCTAGAGCTCTTCGTTCTTAGGCACTTCTTTCCCATAATCACCCATTGCAACTGGTGAAGTCCATCCAGATTCTGCAGCATTCCACGCCAATGGGTCTATACCCTTAATGATAAACTTCATGCGTGCTTTCCAGAAACCATAGTTTCCTACTTCCAGAATTACCTTTGAGTTCTTTACCAACTCTTGATAGCTCTCCATCTTACTCCGCAGGATCCTACCTGTTTAAAACAAAGTACATATACCTGCACTGATACCAATTGTTAATGTAAGATAAATGAGCTACACAAATTAGAACACACAATAACCCATGGATAAGCAATTCCAAGAAAGTCGACTAGATTAATCCTTTTAAGAGCACATACAAGTTCTTTCTAAAAGCAATCTTTTCAACCAAGCTCAAGATAAACCTTGACTTGTTGACTATCCTACATGTTCACAGACCTATAGTCTCTGGACCACTTAAGCTCATAACCCCTAAATGCTTTGCTTCTCCTTCTCCAGACATACAAAACCTCTATTGCTAAAAGCTCTCTTTATGTGTTAACCGGCAACACAATGCCAAGAACCTCTTTTATAATCACAGATGAAACCCTAGACCTAAAGTTCTATCTAATGGAAACTTTCTATTTTTAAGACAATTTTCCTTTACTCTTTGAATCGATTGCTTCTTCTCTAAGTTTTTCTTTTTATAAGACTCTTCATTAAATCTTCCTTTTAATGACTTTGTCTTTCTACGTGATTCGATCCATGTCGTTTATGTCGCACTTCATGAACTACTTTTGATCTGCTACACCATCGCCTTAACCATACATCTTCAGTTTAGCTATGCGGGATGTAATCCCAAAAATATATTGGGATCGGCCAATCGATTAGCTCCATAAACAATTATGTTTTCCTATCTTTGATCTTGAAAGATTTTTAGGTGAAGTTATTCTCTCAAGGCGAACCTATAAACAATTAGCAGAATATCTTGTAAGGTATCTAGGTGAAGTTATTGTCTCTTGAAATTGTGTGTAGTATTTATAGGTAAAAAAGTAACGGTAGACAGTATTGTTTTTTCTTTCAGCTTTTACTTGTTACAGTAATGATTTATATCTTATTAGTCTTTTATTTGCTGTAAAACTTTTTTGAAATCAGTATATTGATTTGTCGAAAGAAATTTTACAAAAGTTTCTTTGATTTACTGATACACTTTCTTCAAAAGTAGACTTTATATAAGCAGTATATCATTTTTCCCTCTTCCACAAAAAGTGGTCATTTTAGTGTTTTCCTCTTTTTTTGATCAAAATCATTTTAGTTTTTTCTTATCTTATACATATCTCAGGTCCGCCTCCCGTCGTAGCATTCGTATGGTGCGTCAATCTATCAAAAATGTCTTTCGAATATTCAACAAAATTATTGAAGTAAACAACGTTATATAACTATTCATTTGGTGGAGCAAAAACTTCAAAATTCTAAATGTCTCCCTCATGTACGGAAATCGCAGATGACAATACCCAAACTCTCTTGTCATCTCTATTCTGTCTTAGTAGGTGGAGACATATTATTGACCAGGGAACCCGAAACAATGATAGCAAATATCTGCACCACCGCTCCTGCATTCGACAGCAAAATCCAAAATATCTATTTTACCACCACTCCGAATGTTTAAAGTTAATTGTAGTCTACTAAAGAAACAAATGAGAAGGATTGTTACCTAATTGAGCAGAAATGAACCCTAAAAGCTCAAGCTTCGCTGTTGTTCCAGAGCTATTCCGTTCCTACAACATGAATTGAGAGTCAGGTGATAGCATCAACACCAAGCTCAGTTTCATATTTGCTGTCATACTGTTATTGTTTACGACTAGGAAAACAGAATCCTTGTCTGCTTAAGACTACTGTTAATGTGGCTCTAAATGTAAAGTATGTTGGGAGTTAGAGAAATTTACCTCCATTGTTAACCTGCTCCTAACAGCAGAAAACACAGAAAGAACCATGACAACGGTGGAGGCAGCCGTGTAGAGCCTCAAAAGGTTTACTCTGCTGCGTCTGCAACCTTTTTCAACAGAAACAACAACAAAGATATAGAAATTATAAAAAAAAAAAGATGGTTACAGTGTGAAAAGAAGGTTAACCAAAATCTCCAATGAATGAAAAGAGTAAGCCAATAGCAGCAGATGCAATTCCAAGTGTGTTCCTCTCATCATTTTTAGTAGTTGTCATGAATGCACACGACAGTCCAATTAGATAAATCGTAGCCTGCAAACAAGAACCTGAAAGATTTGAGCTACACATACTTCAAAGATTGAGTTATTTTATTGGTAGGATCAACTTCAACAACATTAAGATTGATTTAAAAAACCATGAATTAGCAGGCAGTTCAGTAACCAACGAAATGCATTTTTATAAAATCGAATTTCAGGACCTAATCAAAGGAAACGTACCTGAACAAGGATCAAAAGACGCAGACGCGATCTCCCTTTAGTGACCTTCGTGTAACCTGACAACACAAATATCGAGGCGCGTGGTGGGATTAAAGAAGGAATCGAGAGAAAAAACAGGAATCGGAGGATTGGGTTTATGTAAATAAAACTCACGAGAGTCAACGACCATTCGGTATGAGAAATCAGATCCATCGGTGCCACTTGGCCTACCCGCCGCCGTCGCTTTCCTCTGCTGCATCTTCTCCGATGTAAATTGCTTTTGGCGTCGATCGGAGAGAGATTGTGTGATAGGGGTACACGTCGACGATGCTATTAGACTTTGTTGATCTCTCTCTCTGTATGAGAATTGAAGCATTAACCGAACTATATCCTAACTGACATAAACCGAACGGTCAAGATACCGGTTAGAGTTCAGTTGCAATTTTTAAAAGTTGGGAAAACCAGAACCCGTCTCCCTTTTATTTCACTCCGGCGATATCAAACGCCCATTATATCTATATTTATTAGCACATTTTTTATCAGCAAGTCTTAATTTTTTCTTATATTCTATATTTATTGGGCGGCGGATGTATTTAGCACAAAATTTAGGCCTGTTCAATCTGGTGTTGGGTCCGGTTTCGGTTCGGTTTTTTTCGGTTTTCGATTATTCGATTTATAAAAATTAGCTATCATATTGGAACCATATTTAATTTGGTTTGGTTCGGTATTTATACTACCGGTTTTCGATTTATTCAGTTTTATACCAAATAACATTATTATTTGATTTGGTTTCATATTATATGAATTAAAAAAAACATATTGTCAAAAATATCATTTATTAAAATATTACTAGGTGTTCATAAATATAAAAATGTGAAATTAACAACAAACAAAACGACCAATGATTCAGTTTTGTATAGTTTTTCTTATTTTCTCTTTGTTCTTCCAAATAAATTACATGGTACAATCTAATTTCACAATTTATTACGACATGCAAAATCAAATCAAATTTAAATAATAATTGAAGAAAATAAAATAAAATTATTAAGATATATCTTCACAAGGAATGAATTTTTTTTTAAAAAAAAGACTATTCCAAGAAAATAAATGGTTATATAACGTATATATTTATATATTTTTTCTTTAATCGGTTTTGTTAGGTTTATTCGGTTTAATCGGTTATAAACCTAACCATATCCAAATCCTACGGTTTTTATAAAATCATATCCATTCGATTTATATGGTATATACCAAATCCAAACCATATTCTTTATTTCGGTTCGGTTCAGTTCGGTACGGTTCGATATTACCATATTGAACAGCCCTAACAAAATTGGATAATATATTCAGTTTTTTCTTAAATATGACCCAGAGTCAAAGCTGAAATAGTTCATAAAGTGTAACATGAGCTACTATATAAATAAAATGTGTGACATGGAACCGGATGAACTGTTTTTCAAAGTGCCATTAGGTGCGATCAATAAAGAAAGATATACGTGGAAAAGCTTAAGAGAAGTCGTAGAAAAGAAGTAATTGATGTTTTATAGAAGAACAAAAAAGACTAACTTATTTGCTGAAAATATAAAAAGAAAAGTTACAAGATTTGTATACCTTAATATTTAGGGTTACCTCTTAGTACAAAGATACATTAGGCATTAGGCATCTAATATTTTGGTCAACACACTTCGGGATCTTTTGACTAAGAGAATTTTTGCAAATCAGTGTAAGGTGAAGCAAAACACTAAAGAGTTAGGAGTGTAAGTGGTTCAAGAGACTTCATACAAGTCTTTGAATACGAGAGACTAGTTCAACGAGTCAAGGTATGTCATACAAGTGATCCGACGACTTCCGAACATCGAGGGTTGATCGAAGTCTTGTATTGAGGTCGGCCTCGTTAGCTTGCTTTCATCGCGGGACGTGTGGGAATCGAAATCCACCTACTGTCAAATAATCGTAAAAAAAGAAACTTCGGGAAAACCCTAAGTTTCCAGAGGATCTGGCTATCTGCAGAACCGCACAACGAGTATTAAGAAAACGATGAACTTTAAAATTAAAACGAGAATGAACGAGATTGAAAGCAAGAAGGTTCTTATTCTGAATCTGCGTAAGAACTGGTACAACGAAAGAGGCCTAAGCTGCGTGAGCCGTCGGCAAAATCCTTAGAAATCTAAGAACGAAAACCCTAATTGAGACGCAGCTCGCTAACAGAAAACGGAAATATTCCTAATTGCTAATTTCAGTGGTGAGAGCTCTGAAAATCGTGTCCCTTGCTTCTGCCCTAGACCTCTTATTTATATACTCCTCGCCTTGGCCATTCGGTCTTTCCATTTCGTCCAGATTTGACTATATCGGGAATTTTCCATTTTTCTCGATCCTTCCTTTTCTTCCGTGTCGAAAGACGTAAGTTTCGAATCGGGGATGCGGGAGATCGAGGCTCGGGACGTTCAGGAAGTCTTTAGTTCGTCCAGCGGCGAACTAAGCTGGCTGGCTTAGTTCGCCGGTGGGCGAACTAGTCGAGACGTGACTAGTTCGCCCACCGGCGAACTAGTCATGGGCCTCCTAGTTCGCCCATCGGCGAACTAGTTGCGACTAGTTCGCGTTTTACGGCTGTTTCGGTTTTTTGCGGTTTCATAAAACGATTCTCGAGTTTTATAAAACGATCTTCGAGTTTATAAAACGATCTTCGAGTTTTATAAAACGATCTTCGAGTTTTATAAAACGATCTTCGAGTTTTATAAAACGATCTTCGAGTTTTATAAAACGATCTTTGAGTTTTATAAAACGGCTTCTTGAGTTTTATAAAACGATCTTCGAGTTTTATAAAACGATTCTTCGAGTTTTATAAAACAGCTCCTCTAGTTTTATAAAACGATCTTTGAGTTTTATAAAACGATTCTTCGAGTTTTATAAAACGGCTTCTCGAGTTTTATAAAACGGCTTCTCGAGTTTTATAAATCGATCTTCGAGTTTTATAAAACGATCTTCGAGTTTTATAAAACGATCTTCGAGTTTTATAAAACGGTTCCTCGAGTTTTATAAAACGGTCTGCGAGTTTTAGAAATGACTTCTAGTTTTATAAAACGACTCCTCGGTTTTTATAAAACTATTCCTTTTGTATTTTTGCGGGGAGTTTTGGCTATTGATTCCGTCGTACCGATTTTGACCCCAACAGGGCGTATCCGAGCTGCTCTCGCTCTTCCACCGGGTCAAGGTCGTGCCGCGCCCATCGGGTTGGCGGCTCCGGTTCGTCCCAAAAAGACTCGTCGGAGTGAGTTTTTAGTTTTTTCGTCCTTTCATATTTGATTGCTTTGAAGTGGGTGTTAGGATGACTTTTGTACTTTAGTTTCAAGAGTGAGGGAGAGGGATCCGTTGCCGGAGGATTCTAGGGTACCTCTCAAAGTCGAGACATTGGAGAGAGTTTGGAAATCTCACTATAAGAAATTAACAATATTGCAACAAAAAATTGCCATATCCATTTATGTAATTAATTTGTTATGATTATTGCAATATATTTACAATATTACATATTCGTCCCGATTTCACTACAAATATATTGCAAAATCACAACCGTAATATATGTTGCATGGTTTTATTGCTAAATTGCACTTTTTGTAACATAAACAAAACCTTGCAAATTTTGCAAGAAACGGTCAACATTTTAAATCATTGCTAGAGTGATTATGGAAGACAAGAGAAGGGTTGTGAATAGAAGTGTTGAGGAGTTTTTACCATTTACTATTCACTTTGTTACCACAGTAATAAAGTGTTACTGAGGTTGGATTTACCTTGGCAAGGTAAAAATGAGGAATGGTGAAAGACTCTCTCGGAGAAAGAAGGCTTGGTTACCGCGTGGATTAGTGATGGGGATAAGGTTCTTCCCTTAGCCATGCTCATGCTTGCTGTAAAGTGCTTTGGAATCTGGTCAAGATGCCAAAGGCATCAAGCATGTGTGTGATCTGAGCCACTTGTTTGAACCAAGGTCTCCTTACCTCCTTTGACCACACACGCTTTTTTTCTCTTAGAAAACCCTTGTAACTCAGATATATAAACTCATGTAACCTCTCATTTGTTGAACAACACGAATTATTGAAATCTTATAAAGATTTTATTTGCTACATACGAGACCTGAGTTGTGTTTTAACGTTGGAATCTGAGCTGTTACATGCAGAACCCACGAGAGTCACATGGAGCTGCTATGAAACAAGTGTTGAGATATCTACAAGGTAGCACCACATATGGATTGATGTTCGAGCACTCCACAACAAAGATACCTAAGCTCATTTGTTATAGCGATACTAGCTATAATGCTGACCCAGACGATGATAAGAGCACGAATGATCACATATTTTAACTTGGTAAAATTCCCATTACATGGTGTTAAAAAAAGCAGGATACAATTGCCTTATCATCGTGTGAATCCGAATTCATGGCTGGATCCTTGGAAAGAAGCTGCAAAACAAGCAATATGACTACAAGATCTACTGAGTGAGGTAACCGGACAACTATGTGAACATGTGTTGATACGTATTGACAACCAATCTGAGATTGCATTGACAAGAAATTCGGTATTTCATGGGAAAAGTAAGAATATAGACAGAAGGTATCACTTTATCCGCGAGTGTGTGAAAAACATCCAAGTAGAAGTTGAATACGTTGAGGGAGATAAACAAAAGGCATATATCTTAACAAAGGCTCTAGAAAGAATCATGTTCAAGGAGATGAGAGATTTCATGGATTGAAAGAATTGACAACAAAGAGTTTCAAGTTTATAAGGGAAAATGTTGCATTAAGTTTGAAAGAAAAGGAAGCTTGAGATACAAGTTAATGACCTAATCCTATTGATTTATGGTTTAGTAAAAGGATTAGTAAAATGAAATATAGAAATATGTTAAGTTCATAGAGATTTGAAGATATCTAATTCATCTATAAGGAGATGCCAATGTGTGGCATAATTTATGAGTTTTATCAGTGTTTGAGAGATCTTAAGGGTTTGAAAGATTTTCCTCAAAAGAGTAATAAAAGAGTTATTTTTATTATTGAGTTCTTAATTTTGTGTTCGTGAGACTTGATTTCTACATTATAGATCGTGGATGTATCTATTAAGGGGACATATAGTAAGATTTTTATATTACATTTGTTCTTCAAAAAAATTAGAGAGAAGTATATCTTTTTAAATTTATTCAAACATAAATAAATGAGAAGAATAAAATAATTATAATATAGAAGAAAAATTCTCACCGATAGAATTATATTAGACTTTTGGAAGAAAATATAGTGATATTTCAAATAAATATAACATATTTAGTGACAAAATTATAAGAGCATGGCAAATGGTAGGTTCTCATCACTAATATCTATAAAATAATAATATAAAAATAAAAAGTAGAAGAAGGAGAAATATAATGAATTTGTATATCAAATTAGACTCTGCAAGAATCTTTGCCAAAGTATTTTTGGTTACGTGTCATTGTTTTACTGGTTAATTTTTTAACTAAAATTTATTGAGTTTACAAATATACAATAAAATAATAATATTTAATAGTTAAGAGTTTCTTTTTTATAATTCCATCAATAAATTTACTATTATGCGATTAGAACATCTTTAGTGATAGTCTCTTATAGTATTTCTGATGATTAAAATAGTAAATTGTACTAAAAATGAACGAGATAGAACAACACATAATAAAAATCGACTAATCCTAAGCGTACTCCAAACGCAATAGCTCAACAAATGTAATTATTTATCGGTTAATCTATTAAAATAATTATAAAATGTTATTATATTACTATTGTTAAGAAACATGGAAGATCTTTTATTTCAGATGATGCTCTTACATTGAGGATGTTAAATTAAAAGTTTGACTATTGAATATCTTACAATCTATTCTATTAAAATAGAGTCATTATTTTTATCAACTGATACAAGTTGTCATTTAAATTTGGACCCTTTCTAAAGTGTTACAAATAATACAAGTTATATAATTGATTGAACCGTATTACTTAAATTAAACCGGTGGTTATTTATGGAATAGAGTTTTGGGCTAACTTTTGTTTTTATAACATTTAATTGTTTGGTTTTTGGGCTTAGTATTAAAGAAAAACTCCAAAAAAACATTAAATAAAATTTTCACCTTAATGGATCAAAAATTAATTATTATTTTCAGGCCCAAAAATATTTAATATTTTCAACAAAAAAAAATTATCTATTATTAATCACTTATTTTAATCATGTACTTTAAAACATGTTAATATTTTTAGCCCAAAATATTTAATATTTTCAACAAAACAAAATTATCTATTATTAATCATTTATTTAAATCATGTACTTTAAAACATGTTAATATTTTATATTTTAAATAACAATCACTCTATCTTGATTAATTTTAATGGTAACTTTTAAATAATTTATTTTTTATTTTTCTTAAATAATTTACAGATTTAAAAGAAAATGTAAAGCAAAACAAAAAACCAAATCTAAAAACTAAAATCCAAAACCAAAAGCTGAAAACGCATGTTATATTTTTTTGTTTTTTTTATTACAAAATAAACTATTTCAAAATTTTTAGAAAATTATTTTGTCATCTTTTCAGTTTTAAATTACATGTTCGATTAATTGAGATTTGTTTGTTGGTAATATCAGTTCAAACTAACTTAGTAGGTCTAAAAATTAAAAATCCAAACCAAAAGCTGAAAATCAAAAATGGAAACTTAAAAACTAAAAACCAAAAACCAAAATTTAAAACAAAATCTAAAAATAAAAACTGAAACTAAAAATTAATGAAAAACAACTATCACCACAAATTTTGGTGAACTTATTTTATCCCAAAACATTCTTTAAATTAAGAGAAAACTCAATTACATAAATTTTTAATCATAAAAAATTTATGCCCTTGAATTATATTTTTGCTTGTTTTTTAATTACAAAATAAACTATTTCAAAATTTTTATAAAATTATTTTGTCATCTTTTCAGTTTTAAATTACATGTTCGATTAATTGAGATTTGTTTGTTGGTAACATCAGTTCAAACTAACTTAGTAGGTCTAAAAATTAAAAAATCCAAACCAAAAGCTGAAAATCAAAAATGGAAACTTAAAAACTAAAAACCAAAAACCAAAATTTAAAACAAAATCTAAAAATAAAAACTGAAACTAAAAATTAATGAAAAACAACTATCACCACAAATTTTGGTGAACTGATTTTATCCCAAAACATTCTTTAAATTAAGAGAAAACTCAATTACATAAATTTTTAATCATAAAAAATTTATGCGCTTGAATTATATTTTTGCTTTTTTTATTACAAAATAAACTATTTCAAAATTTTTAGAAAATTATTTTGTCATCTTTTCAGTTTTAAATTACATGTTCGATTAATTGAGATTTGATTGTTGGTAATATCAGTTCAAACTAACTCAGCGGATCTAAAAATTAAAAACTCAAACCAAAAGCTGAAATCAAAAATAGAAACTTAAAAATTAAAACCCAAAAAATCAAAATGTAAAACAAAATCTAAAAGTAAAAATTGAAACTAAAAACTAATGAAAAACAATCACCACCACAAAATTTGGTGAATTGATTTTATACCAAAACAATCTTTAAATTAAGACAAAACCCCAATTATATAAATTTTTAATCATAAAAATTTGGGTAATATCAGTTCAAACAAACTCAGCGGATCTAAAAATTAAAAACTCAAACCAAAAGCTGAAATCAAAAATACAAACTTAAAAATTAAAACCAAAAAAATCAAAATCTAAAACAAAATCTAAAAATAAAATTGAAACTAAAAACTAATGAAAAACAATCACCACCACAAATTTTGGTGAACTGATTTTATACCAAAACATTCTTTAAATTAAGACAAAACCCAAATTATCTAAATTTTTAATCATAAAAAATTTCCGCGCTTTTAAGCGCGGGTCAAAATCTAGTGGGATAGTTAAAAAGAAGAAAATCTGATGGCTGAGTTGAAAATATTCAACATTTTGAACACCTGTAATAAGTGGAGTCCATTTTTCTTATTTTTTATTTCTTCTTAAATTTGTAAGGTCATTTATCTTATAATAAATTATATTTTTTCTAAAATATAATTATACCAATATTTATCATTTTGTGATATATAAATAGAGATTTAGTTTGTTTAATTTGGATATTTGTCTATTAAACAAATGTTAGATAAGAAAAGAGAATATTTTATTTTTTCAATAAACTGTTGTAAAGTGTTAAAAAGTGTTTAATTAATATGTGGAAGAAAGAAATGATATATACGGAGTGTTAAATAGGGTATGAATAATTTTTCCATTATACATAAGAAAAAAAAATAAAAGGGTCAAAACTTTATCTTTGTTACAAATTGACGAAAATTGTTCAAAACACACAATTTTCAAATTTCTTAAATTTTATTGAAGATATATCTTTACTGTAGCTACACATCTCATCAGCCTTTTATTTTTGCTGCTCAGTGGGGGAACCAGAGAAGAGGGTCATCTACCCGGCCTACTCCTATGAATATTAATATTTGTTATAACTAGGGCCGATCTGCGCTACGCGCGGGATATGGTTTTTGTATGTTGTATGTAGCTATATAATTGTATATTTTGTTTGTGTATTGAAAGAAGTATGTATATTAACGTTTATGGTTTTAAATAATGTTAGTGTGCAGGGATTATGTATAAGGTGTAGGTGGTGTTCTTGTTGTATGTTTTTATCTATCCATAATTGGTAGGTTAATTTTAGGTTGCTATAATCTGGGGAGTGCCCATGTGGTTCTGATGATTATAGTGTGTAAGATTGAATCGACTTTACATGATTAAATTTTTGATAGTGTAAATCTAATTTTTTTTATATTATAAACTAACAGTTAAGTGTATATTTTAGTAAATTTCATTTCAAATATTTCAATTTGTTAAAATCGTTGTCTAGCTGTAAAAAAAGATACATTCGATGCAGAATGCATCTACGACTTTTAAAGCTCGGTTATATTGTTTACTAAAGATTTTGATTTTTTTTCTTCATGGCAAAGCAACAAGTGCAACATTTAACCAGCCAAGGTTCATCACCTCTCGTCTACCATCGATCGACACAAATCATTCAACATCGATCGATTCTAACCCTAAATTTTTTATTTTAATTAGAGATTATTATATTGATAATTTTCTAAAAACAGATGAATTTGGTGTTATTAGGGACCCAGAAGGTAATGCACGAGCCATGGATGGAAGGATTCTACAAGTGTCCAGAGAAGACATAGCAGAAATCCTTCAGATTGCCAATGGACCAAAAAATCTCTTTCAGTAACAACTAGGCGTGAAGCAGCAACCATCGATCGACACAGTCCAGCCACCGTCGATCGTCAAGGATCCTCGTCCATCGATCGACAGGCCGAGATGTGTATCGATCGATGCAACAAAGATCATGGACTGGTTTTGGAGCCCGAGCTCTACACCAAAGACGAAATCAACGAGATGATTGGTTGCATGAGTGATTGCCAAAAAGAAGCAGTGGGTAAACTCAACAACAATTTGGATACAGTCTATGTGATTCTGCAAGGAAGCATCAGTGGATTGACTACGCGGATGAAAGAGATTGAAACCGAACTAGCTAGTATGAAGACACAACATTGCCATCGATCGACGCCATAAAGGACGCATCGATCGACGCAGATGACAAACCAACACGAGAAGGGATGTTGACAAGACAGATGGGTAAATGAGACGAGGCATATCTCGATGTAAGGATTGACGAGATCTATCACCCTCTCAACAAAAGCGTCAACTGGTTAAGTATGAGGATTGAGTTTATACAACATGATTTGGATACTATCCGCGAAGAGAAGCATGAGAAAAGAAAGTTGATTGATACAGATGCTACAAAATATATCGATGCTAAGCATTTGGACATCGAGAAACGAATGAAGATCTGTGAAGATGAGCATGATCGTTACATGTCCCCTTTCATGCGGTACTTGAACACTTTGGACGATCAGATGACTGCCTTACAACAAGAAGTTACCACCATTCAGATGCAACTCGTCTTTCACCTACCATCCTCAACATCGATTGACAAACATAAGGGTAAATCGATCAATGCAAAGAAACTACCAGCGCAGAAGTTCTAAACCAGAGCAGAAGTTGACCAAAACATTGATAGAATCTACAAGGCTCTGAGCACTACCGGGGACAGGCTTGACAAGAGATGTGATGACATATTTTCCCCTTCAACAACAACATCAGTGGTCTACACTCAGGAACAGAATGGCTACAGAAGGAAGTCAGAGCAATTCAAACAAGACTCGCTTGTCGACCTGAAACTTCATCATCGATCGAAAAGAACAAAGTCGAATCAATCGATGAGCCAACACCAAAAATGATCCATACCAGACCAGGACGGGTTGTTTAAGGAGAAGTCAATCACATCTGACTAGAGGTTAAAGGATATGGCAGTACATGCTTATGATAAGGTTCAACGGCACAACATCAACATTGAGACTCTTCAGGAGAGACTTCAAACATCTCCATCACAGTTGCCAAGATGGATTGTGGGAACCGAAATTCTCCTACTGTCAAGAAATTGTAAATAAGGGAACTTTGAGTAAACCCTAAGTTCCCAGAGGACCCGGCTATCTGCGGAACCGCACAAGAACAATTAAGAAAACGATGAAAGCGAATTTAAAGTATAAATAAACGAGAATGAGAGCAAGAAGGATCTTATTCCGAATCTGCGTAAGAACGGTTACAACGAGAGTGGCCTTAGCTGCGTGAGCCGTCGGCGAAATCCTTAACTCTAGTAGTCTAACACCGAAACCCTAGTTGAGACGCAGCTCGATAACAAAAACGGAAATATTCCTAAATGTTAAGTTTGGTGGTGAAAGCTCTGAAAACTCGTCCTCTGCTTCTGCCCTATGCCTCTTGCTTATATACTCCCTTCCTTGGCGGTTTGGTCCTTTCATTTCGCCCAGATTTGAGTTTATCGAGAATCTTCCTTTTATGTTTATCTTTCATTTTTTCCCGCGGAAATCTTCTATTTATCTTCAAACTTGACATTTATCTTCAAACTTGACATTTATCTTCCTTCTGCGGGTAAATCGTCGAAACGTTATCGTATCTTCGGGTTAGATTTCGTTAAAATTGCCATATGGGCTTTTATCATGTATTAGGACCTTCCGAGCCGTTTTGCGATAAATCCGTTTTACG
The DNA here is from genome assembly GCA_932364175.1 of Eruca vesicaria subsp. sativa. Lineage (NCBI taxonomy): Eukaryota > Viridiplantae > Streptophyta > Magnoliopsida > Brassicales > Brassicaceae > Eruca > Eruca vesicaria. Next base: position 235,821 of record CAKOAT010168488.1, read on the forward strand.
ACTTCATACGAGATCGTTTCCTGATTCGATGCCGTTTTTAATAAATCCCTCGAGTTAATCGTAAAGTTTAGCTACGTTCGTTTTTTGGTTAATCGTTGCCGTTTTTAAGATTCAGTCGAAGTTTTTTTATTAAAAAAACGCATTTTTATGATTTTTACAAAAAATCTCAAATAAATCGTATAGTTTAGGAAATGTTCGGTGTTTCGTTTAACCGTTGCCGTTTTATACGATTTCCTCGTGTTCTTTTCGAGAAAACAAAGTTTTACGGTTTTTATCGTAAAACTCGAACGATGGGACGGATAGAGACGAAACGGGAGACATTTCGACCGTGGTTCGGAACATGATCGTGTCGAAGGACGTATGCCCTGAATCGAGGACGTGGGAGATCGAGGCTTGGGATGGTCGGCTCGACGTACGACGAGCTACCCGGGAAGCATCTAGCTCGCCGTACGGCGAGCTAGGTCGAGGCCACTTAGCTCGCTGTACGGCGAGCTAGTTCGGCCGAACCAGCTTGCGGTTTATGGCGGTTGCGGTTTTTCGCGGTTTTGTGCTTAACTCGGACGATCGTGTAATCGACGTTTGTTTCGTTCTTCCGAGATAACAATTTCCAAGTATTTCCACGGATTCCCTTTGTTCGGAAACTTCTTTTATAAGATGATTTCTCGAGTTTTATAAAATGATTTCTCGAGTTTTATAAAACGATTTCTCGAGTTTTATAAAATGATTTCTCGAGTTTTATAAAACGATTTCTCGAGTGTTGTAAAATGATCTGTCGAGTTTTATAAAATGATTTCTCGAGTTTTATAAAACGACTTCTCGAGTTTTATAAAATGATTTCTCGAGTTTTATAAAACGTATTTTTATTTTTACTTTTGCGGAGACTTTTAGCCATTGATTCCGTCGTGATCGATTTTTACACCAACAGTTAGCCCCCCAGCTCGCTAGAATCTTGAGCTTCTAGCGTAAGGTTCTTGCGAGTGGTTAGCCAGTTTTAGTTAAGTTAGACGGAATTAATGGATGGAGAGGCCCGTTGAGAGTGATCTTTCCATTCTCCAGGAAGCGGAAAGCGTTTAAGATTAGGGCTACGCCTTGTGAAGGCTGCCTTCGTACCCTATTGAAGGGATCAAGCCTTTCGTAGTTCGTTTTGGAGTTAAGGTTCGTATGACCTGTTTCGCAGTGAGACCTTTACAGTCTAGTTCGGCCGAGAGTGGCCGTTATAGTTTTTGGACTGGCCGTGGGCGGCTCTGAGTCCCTGCCGCTTTGTGGCTTTATTAAAATCAGTTTGCTTTTTTAAGAGCGTGTTTTTATTCGTATGAATGTAGAAGGAAGAATATGAGTTGATATTGAGGGAGGTCCGCGAGTTGTCATCTCGCATTCCTTTTCCTTTGTGGATCGCCTTATTCGTTTGCTCGTTTTAGGATGTTTAGTAAATCGAGTGAGCGTTTAGATATAGATGAAGAGACATGCCTTTAGGATCTCGATTCATGCCTTGAGACGTTAGAGATCAGTGTGCTGGGTTTAGGGCAAGACCTAAGTTTACTTTCGGATTGAGGCTATGCGATGACTTGTCGGCTTTCTTTTTGCCTGTTGCGATTTTAACCTGATTCTTACCGATTTAGAATCCGCGATATGTTTTCGGCTTATACGATTTGTCTGGTTGGAACTGAGCATCTCACCGGGAAAAATTTCTAAGTTTCTCGGAAGTGCTGACCAAAAGTTTGGATTTCTTTTATAGCGCTATTACCCTTGTGTCGGGTGTTCGAGAGCTATCTCTGCGAGATAACTTAAGTTTGTTTAGGACTGTTGCGAGTTTGTTGTGATCAGCAACAAAATTTTTAGGTGATAGATGTTTACGTTGTTTGGGGCCTTCGCGAAGGATACGTAGGTTGAGAAGTTTTGCGTATTTTATAGTCGCGAACGGACTGTTAGGTCTTCCAAGAAAATGACTTTATCGAGGAAGGTATTTGTATCAAAAAACTGTCCTTCAGGCGTCTGCGACGTCTCGCAATGCCGAAGATTGGTTTTCTATCTTATTTCATATGCCGTGTTTCGTGTTCGAAACGTTTGCGGGCTTAAAGATGTTACGCGGTGTTGCAAGGGTTTTTTCTTAACCCTGCTTTTGCAGAAACACTTTGGTTTGTTTGCGGACATTCGCAGCCAAAACTTACGTTCCTGCTTGGATGTTAAGTAGTTTGATTCATGCTAGAGCAATTATGACCGAGAGGTCGCGTATGTTTGCTCCTGAAATGAAGCGTCTTTAATTACAGTACTTTTTTGAAGTGTTGTCTTTCCGAGACTCGCACAGCTTCGGGAGCTCCGTCAGGTTTTGTAGGCAACTTGCTTCGGAAATAGAGTGAATTGTGAGGGTAAAGACCTTAGCCGGTTTTTCGAAAAGTTTGCATTACCCGTTGAACATATTGGCTTGGCGTGAAGGTTGTATTCATTTTGTAAATCATATATTGCATCAAGGGCGTTTTACATTGTCCGTTAATCGTTTTGGCTTGGCGTGAAGGTTGTATTCAGCCGCATAGCCAAGGACGTAGGTGGTAAGGGATTAGACCATGACACCTTTGTGCTATCAAGTTGAGTCGTTTTGTAGACTTGGACCCGGTCATCTAAGCGAAGTGTGATCGGACAAGGGCTAAGTAGCGTTTTTCGAGGTTGTTATGCCAAGTATGCTCATGGTTGTAGAAAACGTTTTTCTGTTTTAGGTTCGATTTACACGATGAAAGTTTCGTATAATCTTTCCTGTGTTCGTATGGAAGTTGTTTTTTTTTAATCGAGGGAGACATATCCTAAGAAGCTCGATGCAGAGCCCGTGAGGAGTCATTTGCGGGACGGTCTCATTCTCGGATGTAATCGGGAGGAGTGAGAGCGGATGCTCGTGAACCGAAGGGCAAAATAGTGGGATCTTTCAGATTGTGGCGCGAGGAAGTAAAGTTTAGATTGGTCGCTCAGCGCCGGATCGTATAGCTTGGTTTTCGCTATAAGGAAAGTACTTTTCGCAAAACCTGTTACGTTTACTTTCGAAAGTTACTTCGTTATAACATGATCCTGACTATACGAAGGATTTCTCGCGTAAGTAACGGGCGATGAATTTAGTAACACGACGCATTGGGTTAACAATGTTTTCCGCAGATTTTTCGAGAAACCTTTCCACTTAGTTTTTGATTCCTCGATGATAGTTATTCTGAGTAACTCGCGGAGTTTTACCAAAATTTATTTCACCGAGATCTAGTCGCAAAATGTTTAGCGGGTTTCTCTGGCGGAATGAATCACATGACCAGCAATAGGATCAGTCGGTGAGAAGGGTGGACGTGTTCCCTATTGCTGCTTTGTGTTCTCAATTTTTTCTTTTTTCCGCAAATGTTCTTGATATTATTCCGTGACTCACTTGGTTCGACGGAGAATGAGATCAATGCTTCGACGCTTGAAGATTTCTCGTATAATTTTTCGATTACGAAACTTGTTCTATCAAGTTGGAGAAAATCTTTATGACCTCGGCAAATCATCGAGTTTCATTCCGAAGTTTCGCAGAGATTTTCTAACCACATGATTGCAACGAGAGATGCTGTATAGCCCTCGAGATTATTTCCCAGTTGGTTTGGATCAGTCTTTAGCGTTTAGACGGTTCTTAGATTGTCGTTTGCTTTTGGGATGATTTTGACGAGGCGTCGCATTGTCCGAATATTTTTCTGTTTATTTTAGCAAAAGTTTTCTTTATAGAAAGCGTTTTCTTGATGCGAGGAAAAAATATTCGACAAAAAGAAAAAGATGAGTTTCCTTTGAAGGATTGGGAGGATCGACAATCCGGGTCGATTAAGGACCGTGGTTGACTGCTGACGACTTGGATGTCTGATTTATGAAAATTTCTAGGAGCGAGTCGGTTTTAAGACGACGTCAGCGTCTCTAGCTTCTTCTTTCTTCTTAGGAAGTGAGTACACTCGAATGCGTGGCGATCGTTTCTCGGTTGTACGAGAGATTTGATCGGTTTGCGAGTTATGCCTGAATGGTTAGAGAACAATAGATCGAGATAGACAAAAATTGCTTACGACTTAGCATTCTAGACTATCCCCTGAATTCTAAGTTTTCTAGGTTACGGCAGTTTACAAGACGTTTTCATTTCTTACCTACGAGAAATTAGAAGTCTAATAAAATTTTCAGATCGGACATACCTTAGTTTCATCGATGATTTGGAACCGCCTGCTCTTCGTTCTTTGTCTTTTGACTTACTTTTGTATGAATCGGTCTTCGCCGAAATACCAACGAGAGTTTTGGAGTGAGGAAGGGATTTCATCATCCGAGTTTATGTTCTCGTTTCTTCGTACTGCTGGTTTTACATAACCGACTAGGTGTGCTTTGTATATCGAAAAATCAATTACGTGTTTATGACTAGATGTTTTTGACTTAACATGGCAGAGCTTCGTAAAATTGGATTGCGTTTAGAGAGTTAAAATCTCTTGTATAGTTTAGGCAACTTTTGGTGTTTAAGTAGACCGTTTCCGTTTTAGACGATTAATTCGAACTTATATGAAAAAACAAGTCTTTGCGGTTTTTATCGTAAAATCTCAATGAAAATTCCGATTGAGACGAAAAGAGAATCAGCGCGATCAAGACTCGAGAGAGAAACTCAAGGTTTAGTTCAGCTCACCATTGGGCGAGCTGGATTAGCCGTCTCAGCTTGCCATACGTCGAGCTGGTGCGGACAGTCTCGGTTCGTCGAGTTGATTTGTTTTCGTCGTAGAATCTCAACGGAAAGTCTGATTGAGACGAAACGAAAAGCGGTATGATCGAGACTGTAGAGAGAGAAGCTCGAGGAGTGGTTCAGGTCGCCTTAGGGCGAGCTGAATGAGTTCTCAGCTCGCCATACGGCGAGCTGGTGCGGACAGTCTCGAATCATCGAGTTGACTTGTTTTCGTCGTAGAATCTCAACGGAAAGTCCTATTGAGGCGAAACGAAAATCTGTACGATCGAGATTGGAATAGGATCAGGCTTAGGATCCTGAGAATCGTGTCCAACTCTCCATTGGGCGAGCTGTTTAAACCTTCACATGTTGATTTGGTTACGTGGTTTGATTGGTTTTATTGTTGCCCTTTTGTTTTGACGGAGAAGTCGCGAGCTTGTGTCCAGGTTAACTCTTTCGACGCCGTCTCGCTCGGTTTCCTGTTTGCGAGTATGATATTTATCCGATTCGTTCAGTGTCGCGTTAGGGTTATCTTTTTCGGAATCTTTCTCCGGTAAGTTACCCTGCTTGGTTCTGGGGCGATCCATAGGTGTCGCGGAATTTTAGTAGTTCCGCGGGGGCGAATTGCTCTGGTTTTCGCGTTTAGGGTTTCAACCTGTTTTGCGAGTGAACCAATGAGCTTTTCCTGATCTTCCGATTTTTTGTTAAAATCGGAGAGCATATTTTAGATGGTCTCGGCGTTAGCGTTTGTAGCGTTGGCCGCGGGCGCATCTTGTGGTGGTGGTGTTTTATCAACGTTATCGCATTCGTCGCGAGTTTGGTTGTCACCAGTCATCATTTCTCGGTTGAGCGTGCTGCGGATTGAGTGTAAGATAGATCCGACCCCCCCTCCTTCTAGCGCCAAACTGTGGGAACCGAAATTCTCCTACTGTCAAGAAATCATAAATAAGGGAACTTTGAGTAAACCCTACTTTCCCAAAGGACCCGGCTATCTGCGGAACCGCACAAGAACAATTAAGAAAACAATGAAAGCAAATTTAAAATATAAATAAACGAGAATGAGAGCAAGAAAGATCTTATTCCGAATCTGAGTAAGAACGGTTACAACGAGAGTGGCCTTAGCTGCGTGAGCCGTCGGCGAAATCCCTAACTCTAGTAGTCTAAGACCGAAACCCTAGTTGAGACGCAGATCGATAACAAAAATGGAAATATTCCTAAATGCTAAGTTTGGTGGTGAAAGCTCTGAAAACTCGTCCTCTGCTTCTGCCCTATGCCTCTTGCTTATATACTCCCTTCCTTGGCAGTTTGGTCCTTCCATTTCTCCCAGATTCGAGTTTATCGAGAATCTTCCTTTTATGTTTATCTTTCCTTTTTTCCCGCAGAAATCTTCTATTTATCTTCAAACTTGACATTTATCTTTCTTCTGCGGGTAAATCGTCAAAACGTTATCGTATCTTCGGGTTAGATTTCGTTAAAATCGCGAGATGGGCTTTTATCACGTTTTAGGACCTTCCGAGCCGTTTTGCGATAAATCCATTTTACGACTTTATACGAGATCGTTTCCTGATTCGATGCCATTTTTAATAAATCCCTCGAGTTAATCGTAAAGTTTAGCTACGTTCGTTTTTCGGTTAATCGTTGCCGTTTTTACGGTTCACTCGAAGTTTTTTATTCAAACAACGCGTTTTTTACGATTTTTACGAAAAATCTCGAATAAATCGTATAGTTTAGGAAATGTTCGGTGTTTCGTTTAACCATTGCCGTTTTATACGATTTCCTTGAGTTTTTTTCGAGAAAAAAATGTTTGATGGTTTTTATCGTAAAACTCAAACGATAGGACAGATCGAGACGAAACGGGAGACATTTTGACCGTGGTTCGGAACACGATCATGTCGAAGGACGTATGCCCTGAATCGAGGATGCGGGAGATCGAGGCTCAGGATGGTTGGCTGGACGTACGACGAGCCGAACCGGACCGGTTCAGCTCGCCGTACGCGAGCTACCCGGGAAGCATCTAGCTCGCCGTACGGCGAGCTAGTTCGGCCGAACCAGCTCACGGTTTACGGCGGTTGCGGTTTTTCGCGGTTTTGTGCTTAACTCGGACGATCGTGTAATCAACGTTTGTTTCGTTCTTCCGAGATAACGATTTCCAAGTCTTTCTGCGGATTCCCTTTGTTCGGAAACTTCTTTTATAAGACGACGAGTTTTATAAAATGATTTCTCGAGTTTTATAAAACGATTTCTCGAGTTTTATAAAACGATTTCTCAAGTTTTATAAAACGATTTCTCGAGTTTTATTAAATGATTTCTAGAGTTTTATAAAATGATTTCTCGAGTTTTATAAAATGACTTCTCGATTTTTATAAAACTATTTCTCGAGTTTTATAAAATGTATTTTTATTTTTAATTTTGCGGAGACTTTTAGCCATTCATTCCGTTGTGACCGATTTTGACACCAACATGGATGACATATGGGCCTGAAGTGGTGAAGCCACAAGAAGTTTCATGGCTACTTGGTTCAGCACCAGCAGAGAAGATATGGATACTTTTTTTCCAACAAGTAGCTGTTTATCCACATAATAGCTAGATATCCAGAGTCAAGCTAAATGACTATAACAAAGCGCTAAGTGGGATGCAACCCAATAATAGATAATTTTTATTTTGGTTTTCTTTTCCTTTATTGATTGTTTTTCGTTTTTCATTTTGCAGGTTTAAAAAAAAATTATCCAAAGAGAAAATCGATGACCATCTCATCGACTGACGAAGGACAGTCGATATCGATCGACAGACGATAACCTGCAACGATCGATTTTCCCTTTTACACATCAATCGATTCTTAATCTGGTCAGGTTCATCATTCTTCCTTGTTACATTGAGTACTTCTGATTTCTTTTCTTTCGCCATAACTCCGACTCTTTTACACTGGGACAGTGTAATTTAAGTATGGGGGGAGGTTTACTGATATTTTATTTTCTATGAGTCTTATAAAAAATTGTTTTCAAAATTATTTTTTCTAAGCTCAAGAAAACGAATAATGATCGTATTTGATTCATACTTGTTATCTAACCACTTTTTAGCACAATTCTAGATCTTATGATTACAGATAGTACTAAAGATGCTAAAGTGGATCAACCTATCAACTATTCACACTTGCTTAGATTGTTTGAAGGAACCAAAGCTGACCTCCAACACTAAACCTGACACAACTGCTTGTCTTGGGGCTTGGTATACATGGGATCAGATTCTTCAAACAAGTCTGGAAGGTAAAGTCTTGTGTAGATTTATCACTTTTTTCTCTCTATATTTTCGACCCTAGATAGTTATAGTTTCAAAAAAAAAAAATCCGAAAATAGTACTAAGTTTATTAGGATTTTAGTTACGAGGAGTCAGAACAGGACTTGGTGGCTACAACCATTAAGGCTTGATTCATAATGATTCCAACAAAAGGATTCGAATGGGACTTGGTGGCTACAACCATTAAGGCTCACTTCATATGAATTCTTGGATATATGTCAAAAATAAGTAATTAGGACTTGGTGGAAACCACCATTAAGGCTTGTTTCACGGAAGCCTATCCAATCTTGGTCAATAATCATGTCTTAGAAGCAGATTTTGACTCAAGAGAAAAATTAGAAGAGAGAAAAGATAGGAACTAACTTTTACATGCATATCCAGATACTTATTTGAGATTCCTTGCATCCCGTGATCGATACTCCCAAGGTAAATCATGCACTTTGTTTTATGTTAAGAAATGAGCTTAATAGAGGAGAATGTCATAAAGTATTTGCTAAGTTGTTGGTTAGATGAATTTGGTTGTTAAGCTAGGATCTGACATAATGAACTTTTGTGATTAGAACTTCTTAGATGTGGATTGCAATTTTATAGAGGTTATGATTTCAAAGTTTTTAAATCTGTGAGACCCTATTCTTTTCAAACCTCTTTCACAGAGACTACCTATTTTTTTTTTGCTTGAGGACAAGCAAAAGGGTAAATCTGGGGGAGTTTGATATACCATGATTTTGACCCGCTTTTAGTCATGGTATATTGGTACTTTTACCTCTATTTATTATATTATAGAAGCTTTTATGTATATCTATAGGTTCATGAGTATTTTGGAAGAAAGTGATGTTTTGGAGCATTTTAGAGAGAATTAGAGAAATCACTCGATTTGGAATCGACCAAGACGATCGGGGTTGACACGGAGTGACTCACGTCGATCGACATGCAGCTAACATGATCGATCGATGCCGAAGGCGTGGAAGACCAGTACGCGAGATAAGGCAACTTGAAGCCCAAACATCACCAAATGACAATTTTACCCGTGACGAGTTGTAACCTAAGTTTATATACTCTGCCAAAGTGTTAGAGGCAGAGGGAGAGTTTTTTTGTATTATTTTTACAGAAAAAGGTTTTTAGGATTTTAATTTGTGAAAAAGATCAACAAAGACATTTGTGATTGGAACTCCATTGTTTTCTATCTATCTAATACTATGCAGTTTTATTACTTTGCTTGTGTTATGAATTGCTTAGCCATGTCTGAGTAATTCACTTATTAGAATTTTGGTTTAAATAGGTTAGTGAGATTAGTGCCAACCATAGGATCGCTTGTTGTGGTATTCATTAATAGGATGTTCTTAATACTTAAGTTCTAGAATTGCTAATTAGAAACCTGAATCTAGGACTGTTAGGTTTTTTAAACATCCTTGAATAACTTTGATAGTCTTGAATACATCCTAATTAAGCTAGGATTTTACTAGAGATAGAGCGAAAGTTTGATCTAAGGATCCATAGTGAGTGTTTATTAACTCGTGTGTAACCCTTGGCTAGCTGCATCGATTGATATTCCCATTGGAAATCAATCGATGTCGAGTAAAGTGAATCGATCGATTTTCCTCTAGAATAATCGATCAACACTATCATTGATCGGACATTCTTGTCTTTGTCGATATTATTCTAGTCAACAGACTTATTTATTAAATGAGAGTTTAGTAAATATGTTGTTAAGATAGTTATTGGTCTTTTATACCATGCAAACAACTAGATAGAACCTATAGGATTATAATCTCCAACACCTGAATAATAACCCTAAGTCTAACACCTTTCCATTTAAGTTCAAAACACTCTTGTCCAGTAATTGTTTTGTTCAACTAGAATATTTCCTATTTATTGTTTACTTGTCTACTGCAATCTACTATTTATATTCACCTAGTTTTATTACTTGATTAGATTTAATAGGTTTTATAGCTCCTTGTGGATTCGATCCCTAAGTACTGCAATAGATCTTTTATCTGAGAGAGTAAGTTCATAGGGTAATTTGAGCATGTATCACACAACAATACAATTGAAATTCAGTTGACAAAAATGGACTTTGTTAATATGGGATTTGATACAAAGAAGTAATCGAGATCGAAAGTAACAAAGTAAGATCAAAACTAGAACAAGTTTGAGACCAAGAAACAAGGTCGATAAGAGTAATGGTAAGCTCTATAGTTCTTTGTGTGTCCTATGTTCTTCGTCACTCTCTCCTTATATAGTCGATCCCTCCTTGATCACCTTAGCGATCTCTGGTCTTTTCCTGCGTCATGAATCTTTTGGCTTGTTTACACTTATCAGCCACGATAAGACACTATTTGAAAAGGCTATGATCGTATAACCATGTTTTTGTGATTTTTCGTGACTACAGTCTTATTATACAGCCACAAACTTTTTCCAATAGCTACAAAATAAACTGTTGCTATGGCCCATTAGTTTATAAATGTGATGGCTATAAAACGTTTTGAAAAGAGGTTGTTAATGGGTGCAATAGAATATAGAACTTCTTGATTTCTTCTCTTTATAATATATTGTTTTCTATAGTTAGAAAATATAATTTCATAAATAATAGGAAAATCTATTATATTAACATAGATTTTCCTATTATTTATGAAATTATATTTTCTAACTATAGGAAATTCTCTATTTTTCATACTATAATAGAGTATTATTGGAGGATGGCGACATGGCGATAAGGAGGGCGACAAGGGTTCCAGGCCTCGAGACGTCTTTCTTTGCTTAGATCATCACTCTTTGGTGATTGAGTGGTTGGGAGGATCTTCATCTAGCGTTACGTATTGTCTGGAACAAATCTTCTGTTTCAAGGATCGATCTTTGTCGTTTCCTTAATTAACAAGTCACTCATCATCTTCTTCTCCGGTCACTGTCTGAATCACAGAAACGAAAGACGGCTCCGATCTCACTTTTCCTCTGCCGATCTCATTTGTTTTATTATTGGAGGACGGCGACATGGCGATAAGGAGGGCGACAAGGGTTCCAGGCCTCGAGACGTCTTTCTTTGCTTAGATCATCACTCTTTGGTGATTGAGTGGTTGGGAGGATCTTCATCTAGCGCTACGTATTGTCTGGAACAAATCTTCTGTTTCAAGGATCGATCTTTGTCGTTTCCTTAATTAACAAGTCACTCATCATCTTCTTCTCCGGTCACTGTCTGAATCACAGAAACAGAAGACGGCTCCGATCTCACTTTTCCTCTGCCGATCTCATTTGTTTTCCCACCAGAATTTCGATCTCGTTGATCTCATCGACACATAGTCTCTGCGACATTGCCGTGGAAGCTTGATCTCACTGTTCCGTTATGTATCCGTCACACTCAGCTCGTATGGCGGAGGGTAGTGGTAAAGGGAACACCTATGACATAGAGGATGACGATGCGCCCATCCAACTAACAGACCAAGACGACGCGATCACTATTCGATACTATAAACTCTCGCTCACCGGGAAGATCCTAAACCCCAAGAAACAAACAGTGGAAAAACTGATTCAAACCATGCCTGGACAATGGGAGATGCAGCATAAGATCACTGCAAATGATCTTGGCAACGAAAAGTTTCTTTTGAACTTTTCTAATGAGCAGGATCTTAAGTCTGTATTAGCACAAGGGCCTTTCCACTACAATTTTTGTATGTTCGTGCTTGTTCGTTGGGAACCGGTAGTTCACGATGACTACCCTTGGGTAATACCCTTTTGGGTGGAGATAACAAGAATCCCTCTCCATCTGTGGATAAAAACCTCCGGAGCATTGGAAGTAGACTTGAGACTGTTGACGCGGGTGATCTCTCCGCAGGCCGTATGCTGATTGACATAGACTCCAGGAGGCCACTCACGTTTACCAGGAAGATTGCATCACCGGGAGGAGAGGATGTCACGATCAAAATCACCTATGACAAGTTGTTCAAGCATTGCAAAACCTGTCGAATGATGACATGAGATAGCGTACTGTCCTCTCAAAGAGACTATCCCGAAGAGTAATGGAGTGTTCACAAGGGTTCATGCCCCTCCAGCTACAGAGAATCGGCAGCCTTTGCTGCGTGATCAAACGAGCTTGGACAGACCTAACATGCGTGTACATGACCGATTGGGTTATCGACAAAACGGCTTCAACAGAGGATTGTCATCTTCACAAGAGCAACGGGCTACTCAAGGCGATAGGAGAGGTGAAAGGGATGTGTATCGTGAGGGAGGTTTTATGAAAGATGCTAGGGCTGCTCGTCCCACTGCAGTGAGGGATCATCATCAGTCTAGGAGGGTATCTCATCGGAGCTCACGATATGCACCTTATGAGAAGAAAAATACAACCCAGCGATGGCGGGTAAGGATTCACACTGATGATAGACACGGCTCAAATGAACGGCACGAGTCTTCTTCTCACCGTTCCTATTCTTCGCGTGATGATGGAATATCTAACCAGCAGGAAGTGGAGAATAAGGGGGAAGAGAATCAGTGGACCTAGGGCTGGGCAAAAAAACCGAACCCGAAAATCCGAACCGAATCCGGCCCGATAAAAAGAAACCCAAACCGATCCGAACCCGACATAAGTACCGAATGGATCTTGTTTTACGGTATTTCGGGTTATGGGTATTACCCGAACCGAACCCGAACTTAAATGGATATCCGAAAGAACCCGAAACTTTAAAACTCATAAAAAACTTGTATCATATCCAATGTAAATTTCTAATATGTTTTCCAAAACAGATTAATATATTATTGAGTATCTACAATAACTAGTTATGATATAAATAATTAACTCAAATATTTAGTCTAATGTATAGTGTTATTTGGTTATTATTAATGTTTATGATTGACATTACATTTGAAGTTAAGTTACGAATAAATTTGTTTTGAAGTTTATATAATGTTGTTTTTTTTTAAAGTGTAAATAGTACTTCTTACGTTTATAGAATTGTTAGTTGTTAACTTTAATTTTTTATGTTTCATTATGTATAATATTTCGTTCATACAAGGTTTTGGTTTGTCATTAATCATGACAATATTATTTTGAAGGAGAACAATATGGTTTGTAGATGCTAAACCATATTGTTCAATGACAAATCTTATTTGGTTGATAGACGAGTTTCACAATATCATTTTGAAGGAGAACAATATGGTTTGTAGAAGCTAAATACACAAATTTAATAAAATGATTGAAAATATAGTGAGTTTAATTGAGTATAAATTAGTATTTTTAGAACCGATAACCCGATTAGTATCCGAAACCGAAATTATTTCGGGTTCAACCGGATCTTGGACATGTTACTAAACCCGAACCGAACCCGACTAAACCCGAACCGAATCCGACCCGAATTTTTATAATATCCGAATGGGGCNTCCGAAACCGAAATTATTTCGGGTTCAACCGGATCTTGGACATGTTACTAAACCCGAACCGAACCCGACTAAACCCGAACCGAATCCGACCCGAATTTTTATAATATCCGAATGGGGCTGAAATTCATGAACCCGAAAAACCGAAACCCGAATGAACCCGAACCGAAACCCGATTGGGACCCCGATTGCCCAGCCCTAAGTGGACCAGTGGTAAGAGGCTAGCAAGCCAAATCGTTAGTCCAGCCCATATGCATCACGATGATCATGTCACTAAACGTGGAACTCCACGTATGCTCACTTACTCCCCTACGGAGAAGGTGTTGCCAAAGGATGCTCAGATAATAGATGCTTTACATGGTACTGACGCCATTGATACAAACAATATTGACGTGGAGTTTCAAGAAAAATCAATGACTGAGGGAGAGGATGGTACAGATTTGCTTGGCAAGGAATTATTGGAGATGGAGGCACGTAATACCCATACTACCGAGGGGGACAAAGCCAAGACTAATGAAGCATTACGTGGGAAGCCGAGACACTCATCGACTCATAGAAGGGGAGGAAGGTCTCGTATCCCCATGGGTATACAACGGAAGAAGGGTGAATTCCTCCGTCGAGGATCACCAAGGAGCCGCAGGTCCTCTAAGAATCTGCCAAATACTAATAAACAATAGGCAGGATCATCTAGGAATGTTCGAGGTAGCTCGCGAAGGAATAATGGCCTGGAGGGATCAAAAAACTCCTCCCATCTTGATCAATGAGGACACTCAGTTGGAACTGTCGAGGGATAGGGAGCAACCTCACAGTTCGACGCCTTACGGAGATGTGTAAGAAGCATCGCCCATGACTCGTGTTCCTTTCTGATACCAAAAATAGGAGGCTGCTATTGCAAGACATTCATACCGACTTAGGATTTGATCGCTTGTTTACCGTTGAGCCACGTGGTCTCAGCGGCGGTTTAGCTCTTTTTTACAATAACGATTTTCAAGTTAGTGTCTTATTTTCAAATAACAGAATGATTGACATTGAGACAGTCATTGATGGAATAAAAGTCTTTATGACATTTGTTTATGTGGACCCTGTAGTTGAGCGTAGAGAATTAGTGTGGGAACGCCTTACGGGTTTCTCAACAACGAGAAATGGAGCTTGGTTCATGATTGGCGACTTTAATGAAATTACCTAACATGAGGAGAAGGAAGGCGGTATACAACGCACAGACAGTTTCTTTCAGCCTTTTAAACAGATGCTTACTGACTGTGGAATGCTGGAGTTTCCATTTACAGGAAACATGCTTTCCTGGGTAGGAAGAAGGTCATGGAATACTACCGTTAAATGTCGTCTTGATAGGGCTGTTGGCAATGAGGACTGGCATGACAAGTTCCCTCATTCAAAACTGCAGTATATGAGGCTGTGGGGGTCGGATCATCGTCCGGTACTAGCTGACATTCTTAAGAACAAGCCTCAAAAATCGAAAAATTTCAAATTTGATAAAAGATGGCTTCAAAACGATGAGCTCAGGCAAATTATACTTGAAGGATGGAAATCACCAGATCTTCCACCTGATGCAAGTATTATGGAGAATATTGCAATTTGCAGACGAGCCTTATGTGATTGGAAACGGCAACATAATCTGAATTCAGAGAAAAGTGTGGAGGAGCTGAAGGAAAAGGTAGATTAGTTATCCTCCAATGATGATGCCAATACAGAGGAGATTGCAGTAGCTTTAAAAGAACTATCTGACGCTCTTAAGGCGGAGGAGCTGTTCTGGAAACAGAAGTGCAGGGTGTTCTTGTTAAGAGAAGGAGATAGGAATACTAAATATTTTCATGCGCTGACAAAGCAGAGAAGAGCGAGTGTGGGAACCAAAATTCACCTACTGCCGATTTCCGTAAAATAAGGAAACTTAGGAAAACCCTAATTTTCCAGAGGAACCGGATCTCTGCGAAAGGCAACTACAAGTCACCAAATAAATGCGGAAAATATGAAAACGTAATAAAACGAATTTACAGAAAAAGTAGATCTTATTTCGATTTCGCGTAAGAGCGTTGCGATCATTACAAGGGTTTACAAAGGCTTTGGCCGCAGGGCCATTAGCGAGTTATCAACATAAAAAACTTACACCTAGTCGAGTCGCAGCTCGATAACAAAAGACGAAAAAAGATAAGAAAAATGGTTTGATTGATTTCGGACTGAACCTTATGAAAGGCTGCCTACGTACCCCTTTCGAGGATCAAGTCGAACGTAGTTCAGTTGATAGAGCTGGACCAGAGATCGAACTGCATGGGCGAGTTCGTCTAGTAATTGAGCGCCAGTCATAGAAACCGAACTTGTCGAGAAAAAAGCCTAATTTTCTAAGCGCGGAAAAGTCCAAGTCTAGAAAAGTTGTAAAAGTCTCAGATGAGAGCTCTGGAATCCGTCCCCTGCTTCTTCCCTATGCCTCTTGCTTATATACTCCCTTCCTAGGCGGTTTAGTCTTTCCATTTCGCCCAGATTCGAGTTTATCGGGAATCTTCCATTTATCTCGATCTTTCCTTTTTTCCTGCGGAAATCTTCTATTTCTCTTCAAACTTGCCATTTACCTTCAAACTTGACTTTTATCCTTCAGCGGGTGAATCGTGAAAACGTTATCGTATCTTCGGGTTAGAGTTCATTAAAGTCGTGAGATGGGCTTTTATCACCTTTTTAGGACCTTCCGAGCCGTTTTGCGATAAATCCATTTTACGACCTTATACGAGACCGTTTCCTGATCTGATGCCGTTTTTAATAAATTCCTTGAGTTAATCGTAAAGTTTAGCTACGCTCGTTTTTTGGCTGATCGTTGCCGTTTTTACGATTCAATCGACGTTTTTTTTATAAAAAACGCGTTTTTTTACGATTTTTACGAAAAATTTCGAATAAATCGTATAGTTTAGGCAATGTTTTGTGTTTCGTCTAACCGTTGCATTTTATACGATTTCCTCGAGTTTTTTTCAAGAAAACAAGGTTTTACGGTTTTTATCGTAAAACTCGGACGATAGGACGGATCGAGACGAAACGGGAGACATTTCGATCGTTGTTCGGGGCATGATCGTGCCGAAGGACGTAAGCCTTGAATCGGGGTCGTGGGAGACCGAGGCTCGGGATAGTCGGCTCGACGTACGACGAGCCGAACCGGGCTGGTTCAGCTCGCCGTACGGTGAGCTACCCGGGAAGCTTCTAGCTCGCCGTACGGCGAGCTACTTGGGACGGGAATAGCTCGTCGTACGGCGAGCTAGTCGTGATGTGACTAGCTTGCCGTATGGCGACCTAGTCTTGGTCGAACTAGCTCACGGTTTACGGCTGTTGCGGTTTTTCTCGGTTTCGTGCTTAACTCGGACGATCGTGTAATCGGCAACGATTTCCAAGTCTTCCCGCGGATTCCTTTTGTTCGGAATTTTCTTTTATAAAACGATTTCTCGAGTTTTATAAATTGATCTCTCGAGTTTTATAAAACGATTTCTTGAGTTTTATAAAACGACTTTCCGAGTTTTATAAAACGACTTACCGAGTTTTATAAAACGAATTCCTGAATTTAATAAAACGTATTTTTATTTTTGCGGAGACTTTTAGTCATTGATTCAATCGTGACCGATTTTGACACCNGAGTTTTATAAAACGATTTCTTGAGTTTTATAAAACGACTTTCCGAGTTTTATAAAACGACTTACCGAGTTTTATAAAACGAATTCCTGAATTTAATAAAACGTATTTTTATTTTTGCGGAGACTTTTAGTCATTGATTCAATCGTGACCGATTTTGACACCAACAGTTAGCCCCCCAGCTCGCTAGAATCTTGAGCCTCTAGCGTAAGGTTCTTGCGAGTGGTTAGCAAATTTTAGTTAAGTTAGGCGGAATTAATGGTTGGAAAGGTCCGTTGAAAGTGATCTTTCCACTCTCCATGAAGCGGAAAGTGTTTAGGATTAGTGATGTTGTGAAGGCTCCCTACGTACCCTACTGAAGGGATCAAGCCTTTCGTAGTTCGTTTTGGAGTTAAGGTTTGTATGACCTGTTTCCTAGCAAGATCTTTACGGTCTGGTTATGTGTATTGGACCTTTGCCGGCCTTGAGACTAGCCTCGTGGGCTGTTTGCTCTGGCCGAGTGTGGCTGTTATAGTTTTCGGACTGGCCGTGTGCGGCTCTGAGTCCCTGCCGCTTTTGCGGCTTTATTAAAAATCAGTTTGCATTTTTAAGAGCGTGTTTTAATTCGTATGAATGTAGAGGGAAGAATATGAGTTGATATTGAGGGAGGTCCGTGAGTTGTCGTCTCGCATTCCTTTCCCATTGTGGATCGCCTTATTCGTTTGCTCGTTTTAGGATGTTTAGCAAATCAAGTGAGCGTTTAGATATAGACAAAGAGACATGCCTTTAGGATCTCGATTCATGCCTTGAGACGTTAGAGACCAGTGTGCTTGGTTTAGGGCAAGACCTAGGTTTACTTTCGGATTGAGGCTATGCGAGGACTAGTCAGCTTTTGTTTTGCCTGTTGCGATTTTAACCTGATTCCATACCGATTTAGAATCTGCGATATGTTCTCGGCTTATACGATTCGTCTGGTTGGAATCGAGCATCTAGCCGGGAACAATTTCTAAGTTGCCCGGAAGTGCTGACCAAAAGTTTGGATTTCTTTTATAGCGCTATTACCCTTGTCTCGGGTGTTCGAGAGCTATCTCTGCGAGATAACTTAGTTTGTTTAGGACTGTTGCGAGTTTGTTGTGATCAGCAACAAAAATTTTAGACGTTTACGTTGTTTGGGCCTTCGAAAGGATACGTATGTTAAGAAGTTTTGCGTATTTTATAGTTGCGGATAGACTGTTAGGTCTTCCAAGAAAATGACTTTATCGAGGAAGGTATTTGTGTCGAAAAACTAATCTCCTGGCGTCTGGGACGTCTCGCAGTGCCGAAAGTTAGTTTTTATTTTATATGCCACATTTCGTGTTCGGAACGTTTACGGGCTCGAAGATGTTGCGCGGTGTTGCTAGGGCTTTCTCTTAACCCTGCTTTGCAGGAACACTTTGGTTCGTTTGCGTATATTCGCAATCAAAACTCATGGTCCTGCTTGGATGTTAGGTAGTTTTATGATTTGTGCTACAGCAATTAGGACCGAGAGGTCGCGTAAGTTGTTTCCCCGAAACGAAGTGTTTTTCATTACGATGCTTTGTGAAGTGTTGACCTTCCGAGATTCGTACGGCTTCGGGAGCTCTTTTACGAGTGTTGTCTTACACGTCAGATTTTGTAGGCAACTTGCTTCGGAGATAGAGTGAATCGTGAGAATACATAACTTAGCTGATTTTCAACAAGTTTGCATTATCCGTTGAATGTATTGTCTCGGCGTGGAGGTGCTATTCAGCCGCACAGCCAAGGTCGTATTTGGTAGAGGATTATACCATGACACTTTCGTGCTATCGATAAGGTCGAGTTGGTTTGTAAACTTGGCATTAAAGTGAAGCGTGATCGGACAATAGCCAACTAGCGTTTGTCGAGCTTGATATGCCAAGTATGCCTGTGGTTATAGAAAACGTTTTTCCGTTGTAGGTTTGATTTATACGATCAAAGTTTCGTATAAACTTTCATTTGTATGGAAGTTGTTTCTTTTTTTACTCGAGGGAGATAGAGCCTAAGAAGCTCGATGCAGAGCTCGTGCGGAGTCGCTAACGGGGCGGTTTCATTTTGGGATGTAATCGGGAGGAATGAGAGCAGATGCTCGTGAAACGAAGGGATAAAGAATGAGTTCTTTCAGATCGTGGCGCTAGGAAGCAAAGTTTAGATTGGTCGCCCAGTGCCGGATCGTATAGCTTGGTTTTCGCTACAAGGAAAGTACTTTTCGCAAAACCTGTTACGTTTAATTTCGAAAGTTACTTCGTTATGACATGATCCTAACTATACAAAGGATTTCTCGCGTAAGTAACGGGCGATGAATTTAGTAAATCGGCACCACGCATTGGGTTAGCAATGTTTCCGCAGATTTTTCGGGAAACCTTTCCGCTTAGTTTTTGATTCTTCAGTGATAGTTTTTCGGAGTCACTCGCGGAGTTTTACCAAAAGTTATTTCACCGAGATCTAGTCGCAAAATGTTTTAGCGGGTTTCTCGAATGGAATGAATCACATGACCAGAAATAGGATCAGTCGGCGAGAAGGGAGGACGTGTTCCCTATTGCTGCTTTGTGTTCTCGATTTTTCTTTTTGCCGCAAATGTTCTTGATATTATTCCGTGACTCACTTGGTTCGACGGAGAATGAGATCAATGCTTTGACGCCTAAATATTTCTCGTATAATTTTTGATTCTTATACGAAACTTGTTTTATCTAGTTCGAGAAGATCTTTATGACTTCGGCAAATCATCGAGTTTCACTCTGAAGTTTCGCAGTGATTTTTTAACCGCGTGATTGCGATGAGAGATGCTGTATAGTCCTCGAGATTATTACTCAGACGGTTTTAGCGTTTAGACGGTTCTTAGATTGTTGTTTGCTTTTGGGATGATTTTGACGAGGCGTCACATTGTCCGAATATTTTTCTGCTTGTTTTGGCGAGAGTTTGCTTTACAGAAAGCGTTTTCTCGATGCGAGGGAAAATATTCGACAAAACAAAAAAAGATGAGTTTCGTTTGAAGGATCGATAATCCGGGTTGATTAAAGACCGTGGTGGATTAACGATGACTTGGAGTATGTCTGATTTACGAAAATTTCTAGGAGCGAGTCGGTTTTAAGACGACGTTAGCGTCTCTAGCTCCTTCTTTTAGGAAATGAGTACGTTCGAATGCGTGGCGATCTTTTCTCGGTTGTACAAGAGATTGGATCAGTTTGCGAGTTATGCCTGAATGGTTAGAGAACAACACATCGAGATAGACAAAAATTGCTTACGACTTAGCATGGTAGACTATCCTCTATATTCTAAGTTCTCTAGGTTTCACGGCAGTTGATATACCATGATTTTGACCAACTTTTGATCATGGTATTGATATGTTTTATGATAATTATATATTTTTGGAGTCTATTTAGAGTATTTACAGGTTCAGGTACGTTATGGAGAAATATTGTGATTTTGGTGTCTTTTGGAGCCTTTAAGTGTAGAACTGCACATTCGCGTCAGATGTTTAGATATGGATGGAGACCTTTCCATGGTGCGCTTTAGCTGATCTTTTGACACAAGATAGAGCTTTGAGTTAGCTTTCCAATGCCACCGGTTTGAGATCAATCCAACGGTTAGATCAGAAGTTATGACAGATTTACTGAAGAGTGTTCAGTCTGCCTAGCGAGAGAAAGCTGCCGAGAAGATATGTGCATGTCGATCGATGGGAGACACCTCATATCGATCGATATGGAAGCCAGAATGCGGGCCGAGTACATTTCATGACCAACTGAAGCCCACAAGAAACCTAAATTACCAGAATGCCCTTGGACTACCAGAAACCCTATTTATGTTATTTGCAAGCCATTGTTGACGGCTATGCTATCTAAGCTTTCTTTGATTTATTATTATTTGTGAGGCTAGAAGGGAGGAACTCCTATCAGAGTCCTCCTGGAACTCCATTGGTTTTGGTTTTATATTATTTATGTTATTCATCTATTCATCTATGATTCCTGTGACAATCTTCATATCTGAATAGATTCACCTGTTAGATTTAGAGTTCAGATAGGTTGTGGGATTAGCCCCAACTATAGAATGCTAAGTTGTGATATTCATTGTTAGGATGTTCTTAATGCTTGTTTCTAGAGTCATGAACTAGAACCATGAACTGGAATAGTTTAATTTAATAATCTTCATCCTGATATCATCCTCTACAAACTCAGATCCTTTAGGCACGTGTGATAAGCGGTCTAATTGAATCTCGGGTGAACACATTTTCGATTCGATCCGATGCTATATCGATCAATAATCATATAGAGTAATCGATCGACGGCAACAGATATCGACCGACACTGTGATAGCAACATCGGTCGATACTGTCGGCATTCAGATCAATGGACGAGTCTAACTAGCGATAGCTATAGATTTGTCTAAGAATTGAAGTTCTTATATATCATGCATGCAACTTGTTAGGCATCTATAGCATTATAATCCTGATTACCTGAATAGAAACCCTAGATCTAGCAACCATCCTTCCATCCAAAAAATCCTTGCCAAGCTGAACAATTGCCTTGTTCATCTTGTTTACTGCTTTCAAGTTTACTTTATTTATTTACTGCAGTTAATACCTATTAGCCTAACTTAATCATATAACTATTAGATCTATTAGGTTTCCTAGCTCCCTGTGAATTCGATCCCTAAGTACTACAATTGAACCTATTAATTGAGAGAGTAATTCATTCCTTAGGGTTAAATATTTGCGTGATATCAAATTAGGCGCCGTTGCCGGGGAGCTTTGATCGCCATTAGATCTTGTTAGATTTAGTCTAGGTTTTGTTACTGTTCTAAAAAACTCATAAATTTTTTATCTTCTTTTTCAGGTACATACATCTCAGTACCAGAAACAATGAAGAGAGGATTTCTAGTTCCTTCAAGGAAGGAGCCTGCTGGTTCACGCTTATCGATCGACACACTCCAAGCAGAATCGATCGGCAGCAAACACCAGACATCGATCGATATGGCACACCTGCAATCGATCGATAAGCGACAAGCAACAATGATCGATAAAGCCAACCAACCTACATACAACATTGTTCGGCCAAACATTGTTCATCCGGCTACTATTCATCGCGCTACTGTTCATCCGATATCAATCGATAGCATTCATTCGATGTCGATCGATACTGTTCACCACAAGTCGATCGACACGCATAGTCGGATATCGATCGACAAAGCCTCGCTGGGAGCAGGTATCTATTAACACATATGTTAATCAAGAAGTAGTCCAAATTGAACCAATCGGTAAAATAAGCAATGCAATTAGCCAAAATAAAAATAACCATGGGACCACAATCCCTGTTACAATCCATTCCACCTTGAATAAAGTGGAAGAAATAAAATTGCCTTTGCAAAACTACAACACCCCTGTTCCCCTGAAATCGACCGATACTACCCACCCGAAATCGATCAACACGGTACATCCCGTGTTGACTGATATTGTTATCCTGAAATCGATCGACACAGCTACTCGCGCATCGACAGATACTATTCATCCCTTGTCGATCGAAACTGTTCACCCAATGTCGATCGACGCTGTTCAACACAAGTCGATCGACAATCATAGTCTAAAATCGATCGACACGGCTCACAATGCGTCGACCGATGCTGTTCTTCCAAGATCAACCGACACTGTTTGTGGAAAGGAAGAAAATTTTGACTCCGAGCTGAAACTTCAGTACATCCCTCTTATGAGTCAGCATCTCTTTCATGGTTATCTTGACGAGCAACCGATAGATCATATTGATATGTTTGAAGAACTCATCCGGTTTCTCTTTAATGAAGTCCCTAAAGACTACCACTTCTGCCAACTATTTCCATTCACTCTTGCTGGAGAAGCAAGACGTTGGTTCAAAATGTTGCTACCAGAGTCCCTCAAAACATGGATTGATATCGCGGATGCTTTCTTCAACGAATTTCTCTATGACACTCCAGAAAATCTAAAGATGGAGTCAGAAACAAGATATGTGGTGGAGGATGATGAACAAGAAAACAATATTGGTGATATGACGCCTACATCGGTTGACACCATAACTTCTACATCGACCGATGCCACGATCTTTCTATCGGACGATATCATTCACCCGTCATCAATCGATACCATAATTTCATCATCGGTCGACACTGATCACCGAGACACTGTTCATCATGGTATTGTTCATCCGACAACCGACACCATTAGCATGGTGACAGAGAAGGACGAAGGGCTCATACTCAAGATCGATAAGAAGGGTATCTGGCGAGACAAAGGAGGTCGTCCTTGCAACTTTAAAGGACAATTGATTAATGGAGAAAAAGCAATAATTCCTGATGTGATTTCTTTTCCAGAAATGGATACCTTTGATCTAAGTAGCCAGTGGTATGCTTGGGTAAGCGAGGACCCTTTCCAAGGTCTCTTTTATGAGGATCCCAGAGATCATATCAAGATACTTGAGGAGGTAATCTCAGCAACCAAACATAAAGTAATATCTGCAGACCACATTCTCTGCAAGATCTTCCCCCATTCACTATCCGGAGATGCGTTTAGCTGGTTCAGTAAGCTGCAGCCAAAATCTCTAACCTGCTGGGAGGACATCAAAGGCGCCTTCCTAGGTAAATTTTTCAGCACTTTTTCAGAAAATTTGGAGATTGAGATGAGTTCTATGCTGGAATATATGGTGGAGGATGAGGAACAAGATGAGTCTGGAGAACTGAGCAGAGTAGAAGAAGCTGATATTAAAGATCCGACCTCCACATCGTTCGATACTAGTTACTTAGCATCGATCGACAGTACGACTGCAGCATCGATCAGCACCACCACCTCATCGATCGACACCAGCATCTCAGAATCGATCGATAAAGAGTTTTGTCATCAGTCGATACCACTTGAAATCCTTGAAAGTTCGAATTTCCCTCAGGACACTGCAGACTCGACACAGAAGAGCACTGATGTATCAAGTTCTTCTCCTTCCCTGGATGTAAACATAGAGAATGGAGAGTATCTTGGAGATTTGGATTCAATTAAAGAAGTTACTTTAGAAGACTTTTTAGAGCTGAAGGAAGGGTATGAGGATATGGATCAGGACTTGAAGCATAAGCCTGATAACAATCAGCACACTTCGGGAAAAATTCTGGGAATTTCACCAAAGGCTGACGACGTCGATCAACATAAACCTGATGTCATTGATCGACACAAACCTGATGAGATCGATCGATACCCTCCCTGCATCAATGATCTACATACAGCCGACTGCATCGATCGACACCCACCCGATTGTATCGATCGACAACCATGGTTGGATGAACTGCCGAGTTACATAGTCAAACTGGAACCAGTTAAGGAGATAGTGCATAATTCTGAAGCCTCACACATTACTGCCCCTAAACATCAGAAACCACCTACTTGGACAGAAGAAGCTGATGGGTTTTACAAAAGAGTGAAAAGGATACATGATCCTGTTAAGATTATGGTTCCAAATGTGGTGTTTGAAGCTGAATCTCCTATTCCACCAGATAAAGGTCCACAACTGAATTCTTACATGGAGGTATTGGATGATCATCAGCACGTAAAAGCTTCACACAGAGGGTTGAGATTTAGAGATGAAGTCGATAAAACCCCATCAGACAAAACATCGATCGATACTGACCAGACATCATCGATCAACATGACCAATCCACAATAGATCAACACTACCATGGGTACATTGATCGACACCAGACGCGAATCATAGCAGAATGAGTATGAAGTGTGTGGAAATATTTTTGATGGAGATACCACCACGCATTCAGACAAGTCTGGGGGAAAGAAGATGATAAATTGGAAGAAGAGAAAAAGAATCGATGGAGGTTCTCTGTTATCATTGATTTTTCACTTCTCAGATGATGTCAGGATTTCCAAATTGAGATTACACAAGTCTATGGGAAAGAAGGAGAGAAATTGGAAGAAGCGGAAACGAACCAAAGGAGGTTCTTAGTTACCATTGACTCCTTACTTTTCAGATAGTATCAGAAAATCAAGAGTGCGCAGCAGATGCTTCTCACATCCATATGCAAAGCTTAAAGCACTCCTTATTGCTGAGATGATAGACAAAGGACAAGTCTATGGGGGAGGCTTTCACACAAGAATGAATAAGCTTCAGCGATTGGACAATGAGACTTGAATTGGAGCAAGTTCTTATTCTCATCTGGACTGAATGAGATCTCCAGAAGTCAAGCTAATGACTAAAAATAAGCGCTGAGGGGGAGGCAACCCACTGTTAGGTTATTTTCAATATGGTTTTATTTTCATTTATTACTGATATTTTGTTTTCTTAAGATTTCAGGTTACTAACTTTTTTAGTTACTAACAAATTTTGGTTTTATTAGTTATCTATTACTAACTTTTAGAGTATTAGTGTATTAGTGTTTTATTTATGTCAGGTATTAGGAAAACAATTCAAGGAAGATGAGTTTGCATAAGAATCGACGATGACTAGCTAGCATCGATCGACAGAGCATCAAGAATATCGATCGCCACTTAACTGTGTTGATCGATACTCAAATCGAAGCAGTTAGCTATTTAGAAAAGCAGACCCAAGTAGATGATTACCATGATAATCGACCGACGAGAAACAGTCGATATCAATCGACAGTACAACACTTGCATCGACCGATGGTAACTCTTTTTCATCGATCGATACTTAATCCGGTCAGGTATATCGTTCACAATTTCGACATCAGTTACACAATTATTGTTTTTTATGCTCTAACTCCGACTAGTTATACACTGAGGACAGTGTATGATTTAAGTCTGGGGGAGTGGAATTACTGATGCTACTTTACCTCTTTTTGATCTTATTAAAAGTTCTCAAAAATTGGTTTTATTGAGTCAAGAAAGGGAAAAAATTTCAAAGTCTTACTTTTTATCTTACCACTCTTTAGCACCATTCTTAGATTTGTTGATTGCAGAAAGTACTGTAGATGCTAAAGTGGATCACCGATCACCTGTGACAACACTTTCATGATTGTCTGGAAGAAGAAAAGCTGATTTCCAACCTAACCTGACATCTATTGCTTGTCTTGGGGCTTGGTATACCAGGGATTGGAATCCTCCTGCAAGTCTGGAAGGTAAAAGTCTCAAAAAATTTTGGTTTCCTTCTCTCCTTCCTTTGGCATCCCCAGAAAATAAAAGATTGAGATGATTTCCTAAGAGGCAGAGGGAGATGTACATTACCCATGACCCCACTATTCTAAATCAAAGGAATGATCACACATTGTGGAAGCGAGGGAGAGGTAAATTACCTATGACCCCACTATTCGCCTACACTTTGTCAAAAGAGCTACAAAAAGTAGAAAGATCAATAAGATGAACATTAGTTGTTGTTCAATGGGATTGATATAAAAGAAAAAGAAAAGAATTGGGATTCAGAGAAGGGAGATAAAGAGAGAAAGAGAACCAAGATGAGAATGCCTGAAACTTGTTTGAGTCTAATCCAAGTGTTTCTTGATCGATACTCCCAAGGTAAAGCCTACACCTTTATTTTTATGCATAAATGAAGTCAGTAGAGGGGATAGACAGACAGGAATGTTTAAGTTGATTGGCTAGATGTATTTGGTTTCTAAGCTATGATATGTTATAATGTACTTCTGTAGTTGATAGATATGAGATGTGGCTTGCAACAAAGTAGAGGTGATGATTTTAAAGTTAAGATTTGATTGAGTCCCTACTGTTTTTAAACTTCTTCCAAAAGACTAACTAATGGTTTGCTTGAGGACAAGCAAAAGGTTAAGTCTGGGGGAGTTGATATACCATGATTTTGACCCACTTTTAGTCATGTTATTGATATATTTTTATGATAATTATATATGTTTTGGAGTCTATTTAGAGTATTTACAGGTTCAGGTATGTTCTGGAGAAATATGGTGATTTTGGTGTCTTTTGGAGCCTTTAAGTGCAGAACTGCGCAGACGCGTCAGATGTTTAGATATGGATGGAGACCTTCCCAAGATGCGATTTAGCGGATCTTTTGACACAAGATAGAGCTTTGCGTTAGCTTTCCAATGCCACCGGTTTGAGGTCAATCCAACGGTTAGATCAGAAGTTATGCCAGTTTTACTGAAGAGTGTTCAGTCTACCTCGCGAGAGAAAGCTGCCGAGAAGATATGTGCATGTCGATCGATGGGAGACACCTCATATCGATCGATATGGATGCCAGAATGCGGGCTGAGTATATTTCATGACCAACTGAAGCCCAAAAGAAACCTAAATTACCATAATGCCATTGGACGACCAGAAACCCTATTTATGTTATTTGCAAGCCATTGTTGACGGCTATGCTATCTAAGCTTTCTTTGATTTATTATTATTTGTGAGGAGAGAAGGGAGGAACTTTATCAGAGTCCTCCTGGAACTCCATTGGTTTTGGTTTTATATTATTTATGTTATTCATCTATTCATCTATGAATTCTGTTACAATCTTCATATCTGAATAGATTCACCTGTTAGATTTAGAGTTCAGATAGGTTGTGGGATTAGCCCCAACTATAGAATGCTAAGTTGTGATATTCATTGTTAGGATGTTCTTAATTCTTGTTTCTAGAGTCATGAACTAGAACCATGAACTGAAATAGTTTAATTTATTAATCTTCATCCTGATATCATCCTCTACAAACTCAGATCCTTTAGGCACGTGCGATAGGTGGTCTATTTGAATCTCGGGTGAACACAGTTTCGATTCGATCCGATGCTATATCGATCGATACTCCTATAGAGTAATCGATCGACGGCAACAGATATCGACCGACACTGCGACAGCAACATCGGTCCATATTGTCGGCATTCAGATCAATGGACGAGTCTAACTAGCGATAGCTATAGATTTGTCTAAGAATTGAAGTTCTTATATATCATGCATGTAAATTGTTAGGTATCTATAGCATTATAATCCTGATTACCTGAATAGAAACTCTAGATCTAACAACCATCTTTCCATCCAACAAATCCTTGGCAAGCTGAACAATTGCCTTGTTCATCTTGTTTACTACTTTCAAGTTTACTTTATTTATTTACTGCAGTTAATACCTATTAGCCTAGCTTAATCATATAACTATTAGATCTATTAGGTTCCCTAGCTCCCCGTGAATTCGATCCCTAAGTACTACAATTGAACCTCTTATTTGAGAGAGTGATTCACTCCTTAGGGTTAAACATTTGTGTGATATCAGCAGTTTACAAGACGTTTTCGTTTCTTACCTACGTGAAATTAGAAGTCTAATAAAATTTTAAAATCGGACATACCTTAGTTTCATCGATGATTTGGAACCGTCTATTCCTCGTTCTTCGTCTTTTGACTTATCGGTATTCGACGAATTACTAACAAGAGTATTAGAGTGGGGAGAAGACTTCACCATCGGAGTTCATGTTCTTGTTTCTTCGTACTGGCTGGTCTTACTTAACCGACTAGGTGCGCTTTGTATATCGCAAGATTAATCACGTGTTTGTGATTGGATGTTTTCAACTTAGCATGGCAGAGTTTCGTAAAACCGGATTGCGTTTTAGAGAGTTCAAATCTCTCGTATAGTTTAGGCAACTTTGGTGTTAGGTCGACCGTTGCCGTTTTAGACGATTGATTCGAACTGATACGAAAAAAACAAGTCATTGCGGTTTTTGTCGTAAAATCTTGATGGAAATTCCGATTGGGACGAACCAAGAATCAACTCGATCAAGACTCGAGAGAGAAACTCGAGGATTTGTTCAGCTCGACGTAGGGCGAGTCGGGTGAACCCTTTCAGCTTGCCGTGTGGCGATCTGGATGGTAAGAACCCTTGGGGCAAAGTCAGCACCTCTTGGGCGAAGTGAAAGGCTGGATAGCTCGCCGAACGGCGAGCTAAGCAGCTCGACGTACGGCGAGCTAGTCCTGAACGGTTCAGCTCGCCGTACGGCGAGCTAGTCCTCAACGGTTCAGCTCGCCGTACGGCGAGCTAGTTCAGCTTGGCCAGGTCGCCATATGGCGAGCTAGTCGATAAGAACCCTTGGGGCAAAGTCAATGCCTCTTGGGAGAGGTGAAAGGCTGGTTATCACGCCATATGGCGAGCTAGTCCTGAACGGTTCAGCTCGCCGTACGGCGAGTTAGTTCAGCTTGGTCAGGTCGCCGTATGACGAGCTAGGCGATAAGAACCCTTTGGACAATGTCAGTGCCTCTTGGGCGAGGTGAAAGGGTCCTCTTAGCTTGCCGTACGGCGACCTGAGATACTTGGTTCAGCTCGCCGTACGGCAAGCTGAACTCTAGGACGATCTCGATTCGTCGAGTTGACTTGTGTTCGTCGTAGAATCTCAACGGAAATTCCAATTGAGACGAAACGAAAAGCAGTACGATCGAGATTGGAATAGGATCAGGATTAGGATCCTGAGAATCGTGTCCAACTCGCCATTGGGCGAGCTGGTCAAACCTTCACACGTTGAGATTTCTCCGATTTGGTTACGGGGTTTGATTGGTTTAATCGTTGCCCTTTTGTTTAGACGAACAAATCACGAGCTCGTTTCACGCTCTTTCCGTGGTGAAGAGTCGCGATTAATTTTTCTATTTTATTAATTACTACAGCGTTTGCGTGAGCCTTGGCTATAGGAGCAGTCGCTGCTAGAATTGTTTTACCAGCGTTTTTGCTAGTTGCAACTTTGTCTTTCATATATCCAGACATCGTTTTGATCAAGCGTTTTGCGGCTATGAGTAAGAGTAATCCGACCCCCCCTCCTTCTAGCGCCAAACTGTAGGAACCGAAATTCACCTATTGTCGATTTCCGTAAAATAAGGAAACTTAGGAAAACCCTAATTTTCCAGAGGAACCGGATCTCTGCGAAAGCCAATGACAAGTAACCAAATAAATGCAGAAAAATATGAAAAACATAATAAAACAAATTTACAGAAAAAGTAGATCTTATTCGATTTCGCGTAAGAGCGTTGCGATCATTACAAGGGTTTACAAAGGCTTTGGCCGCAGGGCCATTAGCGAGTTATCAACATAAAAACCTTACACCTAGTCGAGTCGCAGCTCGATAACAAAATACGGAAAAATATAAGAAAAAGGGTTTGATTGATTTCGGACTGAACCTTATGAAAGGCTGCCTACGTACCCCTTTCGAGGATCAAGTCGAACGTAGTTCAGTTGATAGAGCTGGACCAGAGAAAAAAGCCTAAGTTTCTAAGTGCGAAAAATTCTAAGTCTAGAAAAGTTGTAAAAGTCTCAGATGAGAGCTCTGGAATCCGTCCCCTGCTTCTGCCCTATGCCTCTTGCTTATATACTCCCTTCCTATGCGGTTTAGTCTTTCCATTTCGCCCAGATTCGAGTTTATCGGGAATCTTCCATTTATCTCGATCTTTCTATTTTTCCCGCGGAAATCTTCTATTTCTATTCAAAGTTTCCATTTACCTTTAAACTTGACTTTTATCCTTCTGCGGGTGAATCGTGAAAACGTTATCGTATCTTCGGGTTATATTTTGTTAAAGTCGTGAGATGGGCTTTTATCACGTTTTTAGGACCTTCCGAGCCATTTTTCGATAAATCCGTTTTACGACCTTATACGAGACCGTTTCCTAATCCGATGCTGTTTTTAATAAATTCCTCGAGTTAATCGTAAATTTTAGCTACGTTCGTTTTTTTGGCTGATCGTTGCCATTTTTACGATTCACTCGACGTTTTTTTCTAAAAAACGCATTTTTTATGATTTTTACGAAAAGTCTCGAATAAATCGTATAGTTTAGGCAATGTTCGGTGTTTTGTTTAACCGTTGCCGTTTTATATGATTTCCTCGAGTCCTTTTCGAGAAAACAAAGTTTTACGGTTTTTATATTAAAACTCGGACGATAGGACGGATCGAGACGAAACGGGAGACATTTCGATCGTGGTTCAGGGCATGATCGTTTCGAAGGACGTAAGCCTTGAATTGAGGATGTGGGAGATCGAGGCTCGGGATGGTCGGCTCGACGTACGACGAGCCGAACCAGGCCGGTTCAGCTCGCCATACGGCGAGCTACCCGGGAAGCATCTTGCTCGCCGTACGGCGAGCTAGTTCAGCCGAACTAGCTCGCAGTTTACGACGGTTGCGGTTTTTCGCGGTTTTGTGCTTAACTCGGATGATCGTGTAATCGGCGTTCATTTCGTTCTTCCGAGACAACGATTTCCAAGTCTTCTCTCAGATTCCTTTTGTTCGGAAACTTCTTTTATAAAATGATTTCACGTGTTTTATAAAACGATTTCTCGAGTTTTAAAAAATGATTTCTCGAGTTTTCTAAAATGATTTCACGAGTTTTATAAAACGATTTCTAGAGTTTTATAAAAAGACTTACCGAGTTTTATAAAACGACTTCTCGAGTTTTATAAAACGTATTTTTATTTTTGCGGAGACTTTTAGACATTGATTCCGTCGTGAATGATTTTGACACCAACAGCGAGGAACAGGATAACCCAATTATTGGATGTAGATGGGAATGTTGTGGAAGATGAGGAGGGATTAGTAGCCATTGCTACAAGTTACTTTAGAAATATTTTCCAATCATCAAATCCGGAGGAGATAGCAGATGCACTTTCAGAAGTTACCACTACAATCACGCCAGCGGATAATGAGAGTCTAACAGCCCCGGTTACAGAGTGGGAGGTTAAGCTGGCGCTCTTTGCCATGCATCCTGAGAAAGCCCCATGACCGGACGGAGTGACAGCGCTGTTTTACCAGAATTCTGGGATACAGTTAAGGATGATCTAACTCTTATGGTAATCAATTCTTATTTCAAGGGACGCTACCAGCAGGTTTAAACGATACTAACATTTGCCTTATTCCAAAAGTAGATAAGCCAAATCAGATGAGCCAACTACGGCCAATCAGTCTTTGTAATGTTAGTTACTAGATTATCTCTAAGGTCTTATGCCAGAGATTAAAAAAGGTTCTACCAGAAAGAATCTAAAAAACACAGTCAGCTTTTGTTGCAAGACGACATATATCTGATAATATTATGATTACTCAGGAATTTTTTCATGCCTTAAGAACAAAACCGAGTGGGCGTAATAAGAGGATGGCTATTAAAACTGACATGAGCAAGCCATATGATCGGATGGAATGGTCCTTCATCGAGGCCACCATGAGAAAGATGGGATTCTCAGAAGTCTGGATGACATGGATTATGCGGTGCGTAACGTCAGTAAAGTACAAGATCCTTATGAATGGACGGCCAAGAGGAAATATTGTCCCGGAGAGAGGTCTACGACAGGGGGATCCTCTGTCCCCTTTCATTTTTCTTCTATGCACGGAAGCGCTCGTTAGCCTTCTTAATCACGCAGAGAGCCAGGGAAAGATAACAGGGATGCGCATCACGCGTGCGTGTCCTTCGGTATCTCACCTAATTTTTGCTGATGATAGCCTCTTCTTTTGCAAGGCGGAGCCCCGTGAATGTGAAGAAGTAATGAATGTGGTCAGAAAATATGGACAAGCTTCTGGAGAATGCATTAATTTTTACAAGTCATCTCTACTCTTTGGTAAGAGAATCGGACAAGAGGCCAGACAGGATATCAAAGATACATTAGGGATCCAGAATGAAGCTGGGATGGGAACCTACTTAGGGATTCCAGAGGATATCAGTGGCTCTAAATGCAAGATTTTTGCCTTCCTAAAAGATAAGCTTAGGAATAGAGTAAATGGATGGACGGGAAGGTGGCTATCAAAAGGTGGAAAGGAAGTAATGATCAAGTCAATCCTGCTAGCTCTCCCAACCTATGTAATGTCTTGCTTCCTACTCCCTTTGGAGATTTGTGATGCCCTGGCTAGTGCCATTGCACAGTTCTGGTGGAGTTCAAACCCGCCAAAAAGAGGCTTACACTGGTCAACATGGGACAAGTTATGCCTTTCTAAAGAGGAAGCGGAAATTGGTTTTAGGATGATCCATGAGTTTAACCTGGCGCTGTTAGATAAACAGTTGTGGAGATTGGCTCAATATCAGGATTCCCTGGTAGCTCGAGTTATGAGAGGCCGGTATTATCGATTGAGTTCACCATTGCGAAAGCTCACGGTCAGTAGCTCATCGTATGTATGGACAAGCACATCGGCGGCACGAGAGCTATTGTTGCTGGGGGTCAGACAGAAAATACACTCGGGTTATGATGTGAAAGTATGGGAGGATCTTTGGATTCCCACAATCCCAGCGAGACCAGCGCCTGCAACGGCTCCGGTGTTGAATCCGGACATGAGAGTCAGTGATCTTATTAATCAAGAAAAAAAGTCTTGGGATCTAGATCGATTGGCAAACTATGTTGATGCTACTGATTTACCTCTCATAAGGAGCATGGCCATTAGCTCAACACATCGTAGAGACACGCATTGCTGGAGTTACACAAGGAGTGGGTAATACACAGTCAAGTCTGGCTATTGGGTGGCTCGGAATATATTGATGAAGGAGGACGATAATATGGTGGGAGAACCTAGTTTTACAAAACTCCAAGCACAAGTCTGGAAGATTAAAGCACCCCCGAAGATGTGCCATCTTACGTGGCAGGTTATAACAGGTCATGTGGCTGTTACGAGTGCGTTGAACAATAGACACATAAGATGCGACAATTTTTGTCCACAATGCGGGGAACCGGAGGAAACTGTTGCACATGCAATCTTTCAATGCCGTGTGGGCCTTATCATCCATTCCTACTAGCTCATCTTTATTTCCATTGCAGAGCACATATGCGAACATGGATTATCTGTTTTGGAGGAAGAAGGCCATAATGGAGCCAGAATTGGATAGGGACCCGTTTCCTTGGATAATATGGTATATCTGGAAGGCTTGGAACTACAAACTGTTCCAAGTAATTGATAGGGAACCTCTGGAGCTAGCCCGGTATGCGGAAAGTGAGTGCCTTGCTTGGTTTCAAGCCAACGAATAGGAGACTGAGCCATCGCAAGGAAACATGGATGCTGATACCCATGTCATAAATCTGGGAGATATCTGTTTGGTAGACGGTTCGTGGACCTCTACAGATCAATACTCAGGTTGTGGCTGGAATTGGATATATAACATGGGGAATAGTCAGATGTTGGGCATGCGTAATTTTAGTCGGGTGGAGTCGGCTTTGCATTCTGAGCTGGAGGCACTGCGGTGGGCAATGGAGAACATGCTTCAACATTCGCCATGTCAGAGCTTTGGGACGGATTGCAAGAAATTGATAGTGATGCTCACAAATCCCCATGAATGGCCAAGCTTTTCGACGAAATTGGAAAAACTCTTGACATTGCGGATTTGCTTCCCAGATTTCAAGATAGTTTATGTTCCTAAGTCTCAAAATGCTATGTTCGACATTTTAGCTAACACTGCTCGATCCTTCTATCGAGTTCTGATCTATGTTGGTTGTTATATTCCGGTCTGGATCCCCCAGATCATCTCAAGCTTGAGTAATAGAGGCCCAAAATCTATAAAAGGACAAAAAGACATAAATAAGTCTACAACAACCAATTCTAATCTATCATAGACCAATGACTCTAAAATTACTATTTTACCATTAATGAAAGTAGCATGTGAACCATTAGATCAGATGATGGAAGCTCTAATCTCGGCCGTCCAATTTTCATGAGTAACACTGGTACAACTGATGTTGAGTAACACCAGTACAACTGACATGACTAGTATTGGTTATATGAAGCGTTTAACTAGTAGACCTGGTACAACTTTTTAAAAGTAACACTAGTACAACTGAAAGAACTAGTATTAGTGATATTGGTTATATGAAACGTAAAACTACCTAGTACAACTCTAAGTAACATTGAATAAGAATATAGGTAAAACTTGTATAACTTTTAGTAATCATTTGAAAAGTCAACTTAAAACCTAGTATAACTAGTATAACTTATAATGGTTGTTACATGTAAACCAGTCTAACTGGTAATACTAGTATCTGTATTTTAGCGACAGTAGAACTCATATAATTGATATAACTTGTAAGTTATAATGTTGATTTTAACTCTTTTCAGGAACTATGAATGGCAGTGGAGCTGTGGTGATACATTTTGATTATGGTGGAGACTAAAATATTTCTACATTAGTGATGAAAATTTTATAGTAATGTGTTGTGATACACTTTGATTATAGTGATACATTTTGATTATGGTGGTGATACATTTATGTAATGTGTTGTTTTGGTCAAGTAGTACAAGTACAACTCGTAAAATTTTATATAACATAACAATCATATTTCTGTGTTGTAATACTGGTACTACTGATATAACTACAAATCATAATACTAGTAAAACAAGTCAAACTACGTTATAAATACCAGAGAACATACTAGTACAACTAGTGAAACTATGTAAATTCTGAAATTTTAATATTTTATAGGGTGTTGCATATGATAAAAAAAAATCAGATATCTCAATGGATGAGTTTTTAGATAAGTTTATTTTTATATGCAATGGTTTTTTTTTTTGGCAAACATAACACAATCACATAAGTTTGCATGATCTGCCTTATACTTTTAAGGTTTGTTAACTTCTTTGTCCACATATTTTTTGGAAAACATACATCATGGGTGTTTTAACAAAATTGATGATTTCAATGTATTGGGGCAAAGTCATGTACACACACAGAAATGGTACAACTAAGTTAAGTTTTAATTTTATGTGGTACAACTAGTTTTTTCAATTTTACTGCCACAGTACAACTATGTATAGACTAGTATAACTAAAAAACTAGTACAATTATGTACAATTTCTTCCGTTTTCTATTTTCTATTTACAAACTAGTTTTTTGGATTTTAATGTATAATATTTTAAACACTCTGATTGAACATTAATTTCAAGTAGTTGTCCTAATTATACCATTTTTAAATATTATTTCATAGTCATACCATCTTGATTGATCACTAATGTCGAGTAGTTATCTTAGTTATACCATTTAACTAAACTCAATTTTTTTCAGAAGGAACATAAATTGTTAATAGTTTCAAAAACTATCCCATAAAAAGAAGTTTAGCTTCAAAAGGAACATAAGTTTTATTATCAAAATGAACATACGTTTTAACACCAAAAGCAACATAAGTTTTTAAAAGATATTCCAAAAACTATACATATTTTTTCTTTTAGTTGTACTATATATGCCAGTCAACCTATTTTTCTCTTTATTGTACTAGTCGTATCAGTTATACCGGTCATACATAATCTATTTTTCTTCTAATTTTGTGCCTTATATGCTTTCATTCTCTTTATGAAGGTATATTTCTATTGATAAGAATCATAAGCTATTAAAAATCAAATATGGAGATACAACAAACATTTGTATGTCATCTTTTCATATCAAAATATGAAAATTTCATCATGTCTCTTATTTTCATGTTTGTATCAAGTAAATAGATTTTGGGGGCGAGAAGTTTACCCATCATTATTAAAATAACACAAATCAACTGTTGTGATAATTGAATTAGTAATACTACTATTACTACCAAGTGAAACCGGTTATAATATAATTGTCATATTATAATCACCAAACATGAATGATTATGGGTTCTTTTCAAACTCGTGATGTCTTATGCATCATCTAAATCCGTTTTCATTGGAGACTTTTTGAGCTTCGCAACTGCATTCTTCGGACTTAATAGCAAAAAAATATGAAAATGATTTTTTTTTGGAAAATGGTATAACTAGTACTACTAGTAAAACAAATCATTGTCTAAATGAAATATTATAAAAAAGAAACTACTAAATATTTTTTTACGAATCCATGCGGGAAGATTAAACTATCAAACCTCATTAGTTTCACATCATCCTCTTTTCTAGCAATATTCATATGCTAAAAAAATCAAGTTTCACCTTATTAATTGTAAAGTTATACTAGTTATACACATTCTAATTGTAGTAGTTGGCATGTTACATTAGTTGTAAAGTTGTACTAGTTATACACCTTCTAATTATACTAGTTATACTAGTTGTAGTTGTACTAGTTATTCATGTTCTAGTTGTACCAGTTATACTAGTCTCAGTTGTACTAGTTGTACTAGTAATATTATGTGTTCTTCATTGTCGGAAATTTTTTACATTAAACACGAGATTCGATTTTATATAAGAGAAAATGGATTTAGAAAGATGGATAATTGATCGATTTAGGATATGAAATTCATAAGGTTTGAAGAACTTTCTTTATTTTGATAAGAATCAGATGAGAAATTCTGATTTAAAAAAAAAAATCTGGGTTTTTTTTCTTCAAAAAATCTTGGTTTTTTAGATTATGAATCATGATTGATTATGGAGATGAAATTGAGTAGCATGAGGAATTAGAAGGATGTTAGATAATTTTTAGTTTGATTTTGAAAAAAAAATTGTAATGAAAAACGGAGGTGAATCGTGAGAGTGATGATGTTTGAGAAAGAGAGATTTAGGAATTTAGAAAACTAAACTGAATACCTCGGGTTAGGGGGGGTAGGATAGTAAGTGGTTGGGCTAGTAAATAAGTAGAACTTTCTAGGTTTTTGATCTTTTTATCTTATTTTTTATTTAATTTTAATTATTTTAAAAAATAAAAAGGCAAGAGGTCTAAATGAGATTTTTTTGACCCCATGTGGTCTATTATAGCATTTGATTAAGTAATAGATCAGCCGTTCGTTGTCAAAAAAAAAACATATAAATTTGTCAATTTGTCATACACCATCGTTAAAATGTAAAGTGTCATAAATGTGTGTTAATAAATAGAATTACATATAACAGAATTTGAAATCTTATTAACAAATAGTTTCTAATTCTAAGGAATTTATATATATTTACACATGTTGAAGCCACATTCATTTTCTTTGTTCCGCCATCTCATTGCAGAGATCCACTTAAACCTGATTTCAGGTTGATCTATGATTAAGGTTGGTCATCATGAGAACGAGGTGGTAATCAAAATTACCAAAAGCGTGACTCAGAACCACCTTTATCAGTCATATGTGGCCTCCGGTGGTCCGAGTTGGCTGCAGGAAAGAATTGCAGAAGAGATGGCGTGACTTCTTTGTCCAACTTGTGCAACGATAGTTTCTGATTTTCACACCTATTGGTGCTGTCATTTTGTTTTTTTGGGTTGTGTCTTTTTCGCCTATGTTTTGGGGGTTTCGAAACTTACATCTATCTTATTAAAACAGAATCATTACGATTTTTTTAGGTGGATTTTTAAGTTATACCTCATATTATTAATCTATAGTCTAATAACGTATGATATTATTGTTAGTCTAATCTATCTTTACACATTTAATTATATTTCGCTATTGTTTAGAAAGTTAGTGTTGATTCAGTATCTTATAATGATTTGGAACATAATTTAAAATCACCTTTTCGTTAACTATCTATTGCTTAGGAAGTTAGTTCTGATTCCGTATCTTATAATTAATTGGAACATAATTTTATAACACCTTCTTATTTGCTATGAAAATCCTCAGTATATTGTTCTTCTTTTAAATCAAACAATCTCGGCTACATTTAAACCTCTTATGGTATTAATCATAAAGCACAAAATTGATAGATACATACAATCCTTTATGGAATTATCTCTTCTCCAAGTCAATCTACTTTACCTAAAATCTCGCTTATCTACTAATTCTCTTGGTTTGATATTACTTATAGACTAATAATTAGTTTCCTGAATTGTTGGAGAGTATATTTGTTTCACGCAAAAACCTAAACTGTGAGGAGTATATATAGATATTCTCATATCAAACATTCGACATTCACTATCACGAGAAGAAAATGACAAAAACAAACCCTTTTGTATTCCTTAACAGTGTTAAACATTACAGAGAGATTGGCAAATTCGCGTAAAGGTTCTTCATTCTTAGAAACAAAACACCAGTTGTGGAGGCGACACATTAGAGTTAGTCCTCGTTGATGAAAATGTAAGTAACAAAAGTTTGATTGTTTTTATAAATCTCATTTTCTAATCAATATGTTATTCAACTTTTCTTTGTTTTCTATGGTATTAAGATTGCAGCATTTTGTAAAAAGAATCAAATCTATCGATTGAAGCGAGATTTTCCAGTTGGGGAATGGAAAACTATCGACACTTTTTCTGTTTCAGAAGCAAAAAGGACATTATCGCCCAACAGTTCATCAATACAAGTTGACTTTCGGTAGTGAAACACTGGTATCAGATTGTGATAATCGTTCTGGTAATCATTTCGTTTCTCTTTCAAGTTACGATGATTTTAGGAATATCGATCAACATAAATTGTTTTGGCTAAACGGTATGCAGCCATAATCATATAGTTTATTTACAACATAAATGATGAATACTCTGAAAACATTCTCTATTCTTTTGTCATAATAAATTATTTATTGTTTTTACATGCATATGTTATTGGAAAAGTTGTAGATCTAGCTGGAATTCAAACTGTTCAAGTTATGGAGAAGGACACGAAAAAGATCAATTTTGTTTACGTGACTTCATGTAAAATACAATGATTTTTTATAGAAATCCGTTCTTCTTCTGGATTCTTTGATATGTATATATATAGTTATTAAGAACCGTATATTTATTTGCATTTGAAATTTGAAAAAATACAGTGGTGATGAAGTTGCGTGTTGTTTGTATGGAAATTATCCGGAGAAAGTTGAGACGCATTTCGCAGATTAAAACAATGAAATTGTTATTTGCTTGATACGGTTTTCCAAGATTGGTTGGTATAGAGGTATAGCTTTTTTTAAAAATCCTATTTTATGGATTTTTGGATGGTTTATTGAGTTCTTAATGTTGATCTCTATATAGGTGAAGTACAAGTCAGCAATACTTTTGATTCTTCAGTCGTGGATATTAACCGAAATTTTGAAGAGGCCATTGAATTTACAAACAGTAAGTTGATCTCACTATATAGTTTTTGGTAGTGAAATTTTTTTCCGAAATATACCTAAATTGAAATACCTTGTTAATGATGATATGTAGGATGTTGGCCAATTATCTTCTTCTTGCTCTTACTGTGCCCAAAGACGAAAATAAAATTGTTCAGAAGCAGAAACAAGATTGGACCGAGATTTAAGTTAGACCTATATTTGATATTTTGGTCGCCACTGAAGTAATTAGCTAATCTTTTTCATTCTTTTTTACTTTTTTAAATATGCATGTTGATATCAATTACGTGTGTGTATAATATGCATGCAGGTTGACAGTTACAAAATCATTTGTTCAGTTGACTCAATTGATATAGATTGGGGCTGGTTCTACTTTGGTTTGTAATAGATGTTGGGTGCCTTCTAGATGGAGGATGTGAGAACCGAAATTAACCCCTATCGATTTTACGTAAATTTAGGAATTCTAGTTTCCAGAGGATCCGGCTATCTGCGGAACCGCACACACGCAATCAAGAACACGATATGAATAAAAATAAAAAGATGTAAATGAAAACGAGAATGAGAGCAAGAAGGAGTCTTATTCCGAATCCGCATAAGAACGGTACAACAAGATTAGCCTTAACTGCTAGAGCCATCGGCGAGATTCCTCGTTCTAGCAATCTAAGACTAAAACCCTAGTTGAGACGCAGCTCGATAACAAAAACGGAAATATTTCTAAGTGCTAAGTTTTGGTAGTGAAAGCTCTGAAAACTTGTACTTTGCTTCTGTCCTTTGCCTTCTGCTTAAATACTCCCTCCTTAGGCGGTTTAGTCCTTCCTTTTCGCCTAGATTCGAGTTTATCGAGAATCTTCCATTTATCTAGATCTTTCCATTTTCTTTGCGGAAATCTTCTATTTATCTTCAAACTTGACATTTATCTTCTTTCTGCGAGTAAATCTTAAAACCGTCATTGTTTCTTTGGGAGGGATTTCGTTTAAAGTCGCAAGTGGAATTTTATCGCGCTTTTGGGCTGTCCGAGCCGTTTTGCGATAAAAATCGTTTTACGCTTTTAGACGAGATCGTTTCCTGATACGATGCCGTTTTTATAAGATTTCTCAAGTTGATCGTATAGTTTGACAATGCACGATGTTCCGTCTAATCGTTGCCGTTTTATACGATCTTCCCAAACTTTACGAGAAAAGAAGACTTTTACGATTTTTATCGTAAAACTTGTACGGTAAGACGGATCGAGACGAAATGAGAAACGTTTCGATCATGGTTCAGAGCATGATCGAACCGAAGGACGTATGCCTTGCGTCAGGGACGCGGGAGATTGAGGCTCGGAACGGTCAGTTCGACGTACAGCGAGCCGAACCGGGTTGGTTCAGCTCGCCGTACGGCGAGCTGCTTTGAGGTGACCAGATCACCGTATGGCAAGCTGGTCTGGGAACGACCAGTTCGCCGTACGGCGAGCTGAACCGGCTGGTTCGGCTCATCGTACGTTGAACTGGTTTGGTTGAACCTGCTCGCGGTTTACGGCGGATGCGGTTTTTTTGTGGTTTTTTGCTTAACTTGGGCAATCGTGTAATCGGCGATTGTTTCGTCTTGTTCTTCTGAGGTAAAGATCTCCAAGTTTTCCGCGGATTTCCTTTGTTCGGAAAGTCCTTTAGAATTTTATAAAACAACTTCTTGTGTTTTATAAAATGTATTTTTTATTTTTTCGGAAAGGTTTGGTCATTGATTCCGTCGTACCGATTTTGACCCTAACAGTTAGCCCCCCTGCTCGTAAGAATCGTGGAGTTCTTGCGAGCGGTTCGAACTTGTTCGGCAAGTTTAGTAGAATTAGGCGGAACTTAATGGCCAAAAGTCCAAAGGTGAATAGTAAAATTTTTTCTTATAAGTATATGGAGCAAGTTTTCAAATTCTTTACTCACTTTCTTCCATAATTCTTCTAAGGTTCAAGAAGTTTTCTCTCTTCTTTTTCCTTTGAATCTCTTTCTCTTTCGATTGCTCAACATGTCTTCCGAGTGGAAAGCTTCAGAGCGTGCTCACGCATCAATCTTTGAACCGAGTGATCTTGCTACTTCTGACGGCTGTGCCCTTCCTAAGCTGGTCTTCTGCGGTTTTCCGCGAGTAAGAAAGAAACCGTGAAGTTTTGGGCAGCTTGGGGTGTTGCCGACGTTCCTCCACCTAGCTTCTGGTTTCCAAAGAGGGATAAGCTTCGGAGGAACAAGGATGGTCCGAGCGCGTGTACCGTTCGTTCCCTCAAGGATTTGAGGAACTCTCACGCGATCCCGGATTCGGTGCAGTTTTGCCATCCCAAATGGGGTCAAGATGCCATGAATCCGCCCTTGGGCTACTTTACGTGTTATGAAGCCTTTCTACTTAACTGTCAACTGTTGTTCCCCATTCCGCAAGCCATCGTTGGGCTTTTGGATCGGTTTAAACTGTCGATCAGCCAGCTTTGTCCCTCCGCGTTACAGCACATTGTCGGGAATTTGGTGCTGGGTTACGAACGCGGCATGTCTCTCAACGCGGACTATCTTATGGATATGCTGTTTCTCAAGCGGGTGGCCAAGGGCGGTTTGTACTTATCTCCTCGGAAGGGGATGTCGGTTATCGACGGACTTGCCTCGAATGGTCACGAGTGGAAAGATTGGTTCTTTTACGTTAAGATCGATAGCGGATCGGTGGAAGAAAGTTGCATTTATTTGTTCAGGACCAAATGGGCAACAAAAGGTACTTAGATTGCGTAATATATTATCTTTTTTTGTTGCCGAGCTTTAATTTTTATGTACGATTTGCATTTTGCAGTGTCTGCCCCCCTTGTGCCGTTACTTGAGGACCTCGAGTTGGTTATGAACCTTCTTCGCGGTGGTCCGCTTAATTGGGGATACTTTTCTCCAAAGAGAGTTTGTCGCGCCATTGCCTATTACTCTTCTTGTTTTTCTCAGAATGATCGTGTAGAGATTGAGGCAGACGACGACGCGGTAGCGTGGGATAGATCTAAATCCCCGCAGGGGAGAGATGTTCCGATTGGTCAAGACCAATGGTTTGAAGAAGACCTTAATATTGAAGATTTCATCGACTTCTCGGCTCCCTCATCCGAGTTTGATCCGGCCGAGATACCAGACGATACGCCATTTACGAAGGCGTCGAGACTTTTCAATAAGGTCTGGGGTTCTTTACCGATTTTTGTATTTGTTTTACGTGTGACCGGATTTTTGACAAAAGACTTCCCTTATTTTTCAGGGTCTTCGCTTTATGAGCGAAGTGGTGATCGCAAGCGATGAAGAGATTCGTAAGGCTGAATCTAGGACGAAGGCGGCGGAGATGGAGGCCGCTCGTCTTAAAGAAGAGATCGACAACATCTTCTCTCGCGCCCAGGATTTAGCTAGAAGGGAGAATGCCCGTGTGCGGGAGGAGTATGAGGCTAATTCTCATCGTGTTCTTGAGCTCTCTGGCACGAGAGTCCGTCATGACCAGTTCATCGGTTCGTCGTGAACGGTTTGTGCCTCTTTATTCAGAGTTTGAGGATGCGCAAAGGGCCAATGGCGGTTATCGCGAATGCCGTGGCGTAGTTGGCGGTTTACATCTCACTCAGCATGCGAACTTTTCGTATGAGGCGGAGTCTGCCAAGCAGAAGGCGCGCTTGGCTAAACGAGAGAGAAAGAAGGTCGAGTTTCTCAGCACTTAGGCGCAAATGTGGGATCAAAGGAACCCTATTGTCGTGTCGCCGGATTCAGTTGAAGTCGGGCCAGAGATCCCAGATGCGGGCAGAGAAGTTGATCAGCCATGGATTGACGCTGGTGTTGGCCAAAGTTCGGCGTCCGGGTTTGATGTATGATGTCTTTGTAGTATGATGTCGTTGTGATGTTTTTTCGGGGCTGGCCGTTGGTGGCCTTGAATCCCTGCCATTGGGCGGCGTGTATTTGAACGAAAAATATTAATAAAAATATTTTCTAGGTAGGAAATCTGCGTTTGGTTTTAGATGTAGAGGGAAGAGTACGAGTTGTTGTCTCGTATCTAACTCTTGGTGTAGATCGTCCGGTTCGTTTACTCGGAGTGTTTCGATTTTCGCGAGTGTTTAGATGTGGGCGAAGAGACATGCCTTTAGGATCTTGATTCATGCCTTGAGACGTTAGAGAACAGTGTTCTGGGTTTAGGACAAGACCTAGGTTTACTTCCGGATTGAGGCTATGCGATGACTAGTCGGCTTTCATTTTGCATGTTGCGATTTTAACCTGATTCCATACTGATTTAGAATCCACAATAGGTTCTCGGTTTATGCGATTCGTCTGGTTGGAATCGAGCATCTCACCGGGAACAATTTCTAAGTTGCCCGGAAGTGCTGACCAAAAATTTGGATTTCTTTTATAGCGCGCTATTTTATCCTAGTCGGATGTATGCGGACCAATGGGTCTATGCGTTTGTTTAGGACGGCTAGCGTGCTCGACGGGGCCAATCGCCGAGCATTTGTGATTTTATAGTCGCGAAGGGACTTTTGTGAAATATTATTCTAAGACTTTAATCGACGTCTCGCCAGTTCTTTTTGAAAATATTTGGTGTGTAGATTTTTCGTCGAAACGATTAAGTAGGTTTTACTGCAGAAGTAATTTCTGGATGTTTGGAGTTTTGTTTTACGCTTTTCGATAGTAGAGAGATTTTATAATATTCCAACTTTATCTTTATTAAAAATTTTCGAAAATTTTGATTACAAAGCGAATATTTTAAAATTTGGGAGTACGAATACTCGTATTCGCACCCACTCCCCCCCCCGTTACGGAAAGGGGGATAGCTGAACTCGTCTTTAGGCGAGCTGCCTACGTATTCCTTTCAGAAATCAAGCCATCTCGTAGTTTTGATTGTTGGTGCGAGTGTGTTTACTTGGCTGTCGTACACTTCTCGATCACTTTAGTCGCTAAATCGGCGTCTTGGTCCGGGTTTGTCTCCTCCGGTTGGGTAGAAGCGATGGGTGCGGAAGCTTGTTGGTTCTCGACTGTTCCTAGTTTTGGGTCGTTTTCCGCGAGCGGCGGTGTGAACTTCACCCGTTTTGGTTTCACAATTGCGGCCGCCAGTTGCCTTAGCTTATGTTCAGCTAAAAAAGAATATCGCGATTGTCTCTGGCATCCCCAAATTGCCACGACTCCCGTAGGGGTCGAAAACTTGATGCCTAAGTGGTATGTCGACAGAACCGCCTTCATGGAGTTTATCCAAG
Source organism: Eruca vesicaria subsp. sativa (assembly GCA_932364175.1). Taxonomy (NCBI): domain Eukaryota; kingdom Viridiplantae; phylum Streptophyta; class Magnoliopsida; order Brassicales; family Brassicaceae; genus Eruca; species Eruca vesicaria. Next base: position 280,785 of record CAKOAT010168488.1, read on the forward strand.
GCGTGCCTATGATCACGTTGTAGATAGCTGGGGAATCGACGACTTCGAAGTTGACAATTTTCGTCACTTCTTTCGCGGCGACCGGAAGTCGAATCAATCCTGGTCAACGGCTTTGGTATTGGCTNGAAAACTTGATGCCTAAGTGGTATGTCGACAGAACCGCCTTCATGGAGTTTATCCAAGGCGTGCCTATGATCACGTTGTAGATAGCTGGGGAATCGACGACTTCGAAGTTGACAATTTTCGTCACTTCTTTCGCGGCGACCGGAAGTCGAATCAATCCTGGTCAACGGCTTTGGTATTGGCTCGATCTCAGATAAATTGATTCCCATGCGCGCCAACGTGTTGCGGAAGATTACGTTGACGATGCTTCCAGTGTCTTCTAAGTTGCTTATGAATAAGTCGATGACGAGAGGATCGGCGTGCGGTTGATCGATGCCGCCGGTTTCCGTGTCATCGAAAGAGATCACTACCTTTGGAGTGTTATCTGATGGTACGTTCCAACTCGAACCGGTTTCGGCTTTTCGTTGGTAGGACTTGACAGATGAGATGGTATCGCTGTAATACTGCCATTCGCCGATGATCATATTGATCTTTCGACGCTTAGCGTCGTTACCTTTCTCGTCTTGTTTTCGTCCGCGTTTCTCGCCCGACTGGTTCCCTTGAGGCGGAGTTTCCGCTCGCGATTTCCTGTCATTTTTGGGGGGGGGGGTGATCTGATTTGTGGATGAGGTCCTTTATGCTGGATACATCGGAGAGTTCTCCCGCGAGCAATTTTGAGGAAAGTCTGGCGCCGAGAACATTGCAGTCCACGGTATAGTGCCCGCGATTTTGATGGAGATAGCAGAAGGAATTTTCGCCGTAATTTGGATTTCTTGACCACGTGTTCCCCGTAGTTTTCCCTTGTTCCGATCAAGAATTGATGGCGTAGTTGTTCGCCCCTTGGAGATATTGCCCCTCATGATGGATGTATTTGTCGTTACGAGGGTTTTTCTTTTTTAGTTTCTGCTCGGACGCGATGTCCTGTGCGGACGTTTTCGTCGGCTTATGCTTTTCAGACATGATTTTAGTCTCATCTTCGATGGTTATGTAATTGGTAGCTTTGTGGAGCGCGTCCTAGATCGTCTGCGGTTTCTCGAGAGTTATCCACTTTCGAAACTTCGACTTAAACCAGAGCGATTTTTTGAGCTTGCCGACAGCGGCTTTGTCGCTTATCCCGCTAAACTTAGCGATGACGAGTTTGAACCTGCTCATGAAGTCGCGAAGGGATTCGTCCTCCTTATGCGATAGCCTCCAAAGGTCGGCGTCGGAAGTTTCCCGATTGATAAACATCGAGTATTGCTTCAGGAATTCGGAAGCAAGCTAGCGGACACTTCCGATTTAATTCCGCCTAAGCTTGGCGAACCACTCGAGCGCTGCTCCTTCTAGGTTTTTGACGAAAAGACGGTAGTAGCATAGTGACTGTGAGATTTCACCGCTTTTACTGCTGCGGCCGTTTTCGTGATGTAGTTGCAGGGATTTCGAATCTTAGTTAGATCGCCAGCAGTTTTTCGACCTCGTCGGCGTTTGCTGCGAGTATCTGAAGTCCGTTCCCCGGCTGTTTTTGGGAGTTGCGCAAAGTAGAGCTCCTCCTCATCTTCAGTAAGAGTGCGCTCGGGAGAAAACTCCGGCTGAGGGCTGCGAGTTTTCGTTCTCCTAGGATGGACGTCCGCGTCCTCATCCGTTGCATCAGATTGATCGCTTGTTTCCAGGTTAACCTTTTCGACGCCGTCTTCCTCGGTCTCCTGTCTGCGAGTAGGAGATTTGTCCGATTCGTTCAGCGTCATGTCAGGGCTATCTTTTTCGGAGTTTTGCTCCGGCAGATTTCCCTGCTCGGTTCTGGGGCGATCCGTAGGAGTCCCAAAATCGAGGCTTCTTCCGCGGATCCTTAGTAGTTCCGCGGGGGCGAATTGCCCTGGTTGTCGCAGTTAAGGTTTCAACCTGTTTTTCGAATGAACCGATGAGCTTTTCTAGTTTCTCCGATTTTTTATTGAAATCGGAGAGCATCTTCTTGACGGCCTCGGTGTTGGCATTAGCGTTAACCGTGGGCATATCAGGAGCTGGTGTATTGTCAACGTTGTCGCCATCGATGCGAGTTGGTTGTTCTTCAGACATCGCTTCTCGATTAAGCGTGCTGCGGATTGAGTGTAAGATAGATCCGACCCCCCTCCTTCTAACGCCAAACTATGAGAACCGAAATTCACCCCTCTCAATTTTACGTAGATTTAGGAATTTAGAGTAAACCCTAATTTCCCAGAGGAGATCCGGCTATCTGCGGAACCGCACACAAGCAATCAAGAACACGATATGAATAAAAATAAAAAGATGTAAAAGAAAACGAGATTGAGAGCAAGAAGAAGTCTTATTCCGAATTTGCGTAAGAACGGTACAAAAAGAGTAGCCTTAGCTACGAGAGCCGTTGGCGAGATTCCTAGTTCTAGCAATCTAAGACTAATACCCTAGTTGAGACGCAGCTCGATAACAAAAAGGGAAATATTCCTAAGTGCTAAGTTTTGGTGGTGAAAGCTCTGAAAACTCATCCTTTGCTTCCGTCCTTTTCCTTCTGCTTATATACTCCCTCCTTAGGCGGTTTAGTTCTTCCTTTCGCCTAGATTCGAGTTTATCGGGAATCTTCTATTTATCTCGATCTTTCTATTTTCTTTGCGGAAATCTTCTATTTATCTTCAAACTTGACATTTATCTTCTTTCTGAGAGTATATCATAAAACCGTCATTGTTTCTTTTGGGCTGTCTGAGCCGTTTTGCGATAAAAACCGTTTTACGCTTTTAGTAGAGATCGTTTCCTGCTACGATGCCGTTTTTATAAGATTTCTCAAGTTGATCGTATAGTTTGACAATACACGATGTTCCGTCTAATCGTTGCCGTTTTATACGATATTCCCAAACTTTACGAGAAAAGAAGACTTTTACAATTTTTATCGTAAAACTCTAACGGTAAGACGGATCGAGACGAAATAAGAGACGTCTCGACCATGGTTCAAAGCATGATCGAACCAAATGACGTATGCCTTGCGTGAGGGCCGCGGGAGATCGAGACTAGGGACGGTCAGCTCGACGTACAGCATGCCGAACCGGGTTGTTCAGCTCGCCGTACATCGAGCTTCTTTGAGGCGACCAGCTCGCCGTACGGCGAACTGGTTCATGGCCACCAGCTCGCCGTACGGCAAGCTGGTTTGTGGCTACCAGCTCGTCGTACGGCGAGCTGAACCGGCTGGTTCGACTCGTTGTACGTTGAACTGGTTCGGTCGAACCTGCTCGTGGTTTATGGCGGATGCGATTTTTTTTGTGGTTTTTCACTTAACTTGGGCAATCGTGTAATCGGGGATTGTTTCGTTTTTTTCTTCCGAGATAACGATCTCCAAGTTTTTCGCGGATTTCCTTTGTTTGGAAAGTCCTTTAGAATTTTATAAAACAACTTCTCGTGTTTTATAAAACGTATTTTTATTTTTGCGGAAAGTTTTGGTCATTGATTCCATCGTACCGATTTTGACCCTAACAGAGGAAACCCATTGGGTTTGGTTTCTGATAACCAAACTTGGAGTTTGAGCCAATAATATTTATCCATGAGATGGTATTGGGCCTTGGCGGGTTAGTGAGACACTATATAAGTCTCTTGACCTAGTTTTTGTGGTATGCAAGCATAGACACAAGAAAGGAAATTTAGACAAAAGAGAGAAGAAGGCAGAATTTCGTCTGGATTTGCCAAGGCAGAATTTCGTCTGAATCTTTTTCTCTTTCGATTGCTCAACATGTCTTCCGAGTAGAAAGCTTCGGAGCATGCTCACGCATCAATCTTTGAACCGAGTTATATTGCTACTTCCGACGGCTGTGCCCTTCCTAAGCCGGTCTTTCTGCGATATTCCGAGAATAAGAAAGAAACCGCGAAGTATTGGGCAGCTTGGGGTATTGCCGACTTTCCTCCACCTAGCTTCTGGGTTTCAAAGAGAGATAAGCTTCGGAGGAACAAGGAAGGTCCGAGCGCGTGTACCGTTCATTCCCTCAAGGATTTGAGGAATTCTCGCGTGATCCCGGATTCAGTGCAGTTTTGCCTTCCCGAATGGGGTCAAGATGCCGCCCTCGGGATACTTTACGTGTTATGAAGCCTTTCTACTTAACTGCCAACTGTGATTCCCCATTCCGCAAGCCATCGTTGGGCTCTTGGATCGGTTTAAACTGTCGATCAGCCAGCTTTGTCCCTCCGCGTTACATCACATTGTCGGGATTTTGGTGCTAGGTTATGAACGCGGCATGTCTCTCAGCGCGGACTATCTCGTGGATATGCTGTGTCTCAAGCGAGCGGCCAAGGGTGGTTTCTACTTATCTCCTCGGAAGGGGATGTTTGTTATCAACAGACTTGCCTCGAATGGTCAGGAGTGGAAAGACTGGTACTTTTACGTTAAGATCGATAGCGGATCGGTGGAAGAAAGTTGCATTTCTTTGTTCAGGACCAAATGGGCAACAAAAGGTACTTAGATTGCGTAATATATATTAGTATTTTTTTGTTGCCGCACTTTAATCTTTGTGTACGATTTGTGTTTTGCAGTGACTACCCCCTTTGTGCCGTTACTTGAGGACCTCGAGTTGGTTATGAACCTTCTTCGCGGCGGTCCGCTTTATTGAGGATACTTTTCCCCAATGAGAGTTCGTCGCGCCGTTGCCTATTACTCTTCTGGTTTTTCTCAGAATGATCGTGTCAAGATTGAGGCAGACGACGACGCGGTAGCGAGGGAGAGATCTAGATCGCCGCAGAAGAGAGATGTTCCGATTGGTCAATGTTGGGGTCAAAATCGGTACGACGGAATCAAAGCGAATATTTTAAAATTTGGGAGTACGAATACTCGTATTCGCACCCACTCCCCCCCCCCCGTTACGGAAAGGGGGATAGCTGAACTCGTCTTTAGGCGAGCTGCCTACGTATTCCTTTCAGAAATCAAGTCATCTCGTAGTTTTGATTGTTGGTGCGAGTGTGTTTACTTGGCTGTCGTACACTTCTCGATCACTTTAGTCGCTAAATCGGCGTCTGGTCCGGGTTTGTCTCCTCCGCTTGGGTAGAAGCGATGGGTGCGGAAGCTTGTTGCTTGTCGACTGTTGCTAGTTTTGGGTCGTTTTCCGCGAGCGGCGGTGTGAACTTCACCCGTTTTGGTTTCACAATTGCGACCGCCAGTTGCCTTAGCTTATGTTCAGCTAAAAAAGAAGATCGCGATTGTCTCTGGCATCCCCAAATTGCCGCGACTCCCGTAGGGGTCGAAAACTTGATGCCTAAGTGGTATGTCGACAGAACCGCCTTCATGGAGTTTATCCAAGGCGTGCCTATGATCACGTTGTAGATAGCTGGGGAATCGACGACTTCGAAGTTGACAATTTTCGTCACTTCTTTCGCGGCGACCGGAAGTCGAATCAATCCTGGTCAACGGCTTTGGTATTGGCTNGAAAACTTGATGCCTAAGTGGTATGTCGACAGAACCGCCTTCATGGAGTTTATCCAAGGCGTGCCTATGATCACGTTGTAGATAGCTGGGGAATCGACGACTTCGAAGTTGACAATTTTCGTCACTTCTTTCGCGGCGACCGGAAGTCGAATCAATCCTGGTCAACGGCTTTGGTATTGGCTCGATCTCAGATAAATTGTTCCCATGCGCGCCAACGTGTTGCGGAAGATTAAGTTGACGATGCTTCCAGTGTCTTCTAAGCTGCTTATGAATAAGTCGATGACGAGAGGATCGGCGTGCGGTTGATCGATGCCGCCGGTTTCTGTGTCATCGAAAGAGATCACTACCTTTGGAGTGTTATCTGATGGTACGTTCCAACTCGAACCGGTTTCGGCTTTTCGTTGGTAGGACTTGACAGATGAGATGGTATCGCTGTGATACTGCCATTCGCCGATGATCATATTGATCTTTCGGCACTTAGCGTCGTTACCTTTCTCGTCTTGTTTTCGTCCGCGTTTCTCGCCCGACTGGTTCCCTTGAGGCGGAGTTTCCGCTCGCGATTTCCTGTCGTTTTTCGGGGGGGGGGGGGCAATCTGATTTGTGGATGAGGTCCTTTTTGCTGGATACATCGGAGAGTTCTCCCGCGAGAAATTTTGAGGAAAGTCTGTCGCCGAGAACATTGCAGTTCACGGTATAGTGCCCGCGATTTTGATGGAGATAGCAGAAGGAATTTTCGTCGTAATTCGGATTCCTTGACCACGTGTTCCCCGTAGTTTTCCCTTGTTTCAATCAAGAATTGATGGCGTAGTTGTTCGCCCCTTGGAGATATTGCCCCTCATGATGGATGTATTTGTCGTTACGAGGGTTTTTCTTTTTTAGCTTCTGCTCGGACGCGATGTCCTGTGCGGACGTTTTCGCCGGCTTATGCTTTTCAGACATGATTTTAGTCTCATCTTCGATGGTTATTTAATTGGTAGCTTTGTGGAGCGCGTCCTGGATCGTCTGCGGTTTCTCGAGAGTTATCCACTTTCGAAACTTCGACTTGAACCAGAGCGATTTTTTGAGCTTGCCGATAGCGGCTTTGTCGCTTATCCCGCTAAACTTAGCGATGACGAGTTTGAACCTGCTCCTGAAGTCGCGAAGGGATTCGTCCTCCTTATGGGATAGCCTCCAAAGGTCGGCGTCGGAAGTTTCCCGATTGATAAACATCGAGTATTGCTTCAGGAATTCGGAAGCAAGCTAGCGGACACTTCCGATTTAATTCCGCCTAAGCTTGGCGAACCACTCGAGCGCTGCTCCTTCTAGGTTTTTGACCAAAAGACGGTAGTAGCATGGTGACTGTGAGATTTCACCGCTTTTACTGCTGCGGCCGTTTTGTGATGTAGTTGCAGGGATTTCGAATCTTAGTTAGATCGCCAGCAGTTTTCCGACCTCGTCGGCGTTTGCTGCGAGTAACTGAAGTCCGTTCCCCGGCTGTTTTTGGGAGTTGCGCAAAGTAGAGCTCCTCCTCATCTTCAGTAAGAGTGCGCTCGGGAGAAAACTCCGGCTGAGGGCTGCGAGTTTTCGTTCTCCTAGGATGGACGTCCGCGTCCTCATCCGTTGAATCGGATTGGTCGCTTATTTCCAGGTTAACCTTTTCGACGCCGTCTTCCTCGGTCTCCTGTCTGCGAGTAGGAGATTTGTCCGATTCGTTCAGCGTCATGTCAGGGTTATCTTTTTCGGAGTTTTGCTCCGGCAGATTTCCCTGCTCGGTTCTGGGGCGATCCGTAGGAGTCCCAAAATCGAGGCTTCTTCCGCGGATCCTTAGTAGTTCCGCGGGGGCGAATTGCCCTGGTTGTCGCAGTTAAGGTTTCAACCTGTTTTTCGAATGAACCGATGAGCTTTTCTAGTTCCTCCAATTTTTTATTGAAATCGGAGAGCATCTTCTTGACGGCCTCGGTGCTAGCATTAGCGTTAACCGTGGGCATATCAGGAGCTGGTGTATTGTAAACGTTGTCGCCATCGATGCGAGTTGGTTGTTCTTCAGACATCGCTTCTCGATTGAGCGTGCTGCGGCTTGAGTGTAAGATAGATCCGACCCCCCCTCCTTCTAACGCCAAACTATGAGAACCGAAATTCACCCCTCTCAATTTTACGTAGATTTAGGAATTTAGAGTAAACCCTAATTTCCCAGAGGATCCGGCTATCTGCGGAACCGCACACAAGCAATCAAGAACACGATATGAATAAAAATAAAAAGATGTAAAAGAAAACGAGATTGAGAGCAAGAAGAAGTCTTATTCCGAATTTGCGTAAGAACGGTACAAAAAGAGTAGCCTTAGCTACGAGAGCCGTTGGCGAGATTCCTAGTTCTAGCAATCTAAGATTAATACCCTAGTTGAGACGCAGCTCGATAACAAAAAGGGAAATATTCCTAAGTGCTAAGTTTTGGTGGTGAAAGCTCTGAAAACTCATCCTTTGCTTCTGTCCTTTTCCTTCTTCTTATATACTCCCTCCTTAGGCGGTTTAGTTCTTCCTTTCGCCTGTGGGAGTCGATTTCACCCTACTGTCAAATAAATCGTAAATAAGGAAACTTCGGGAAAACCCTAAGTTTCCAGAGGAACCGGTTATCTGCGAGAACTGCACAACGAAAATAAGAAAACGATAACTTAGAATTTAAATGAGAATAAACGAAAATAGAGAGCAAAGAGGTTCTTATTCCGAATCTGCGTAGAACTGGTACAAAAAGAATTGCCGAAAGCGTAAGAACTAGAAAACCCTAATTGAGACGCAGCTCGCTAACAGAAAAACGGAAATATTCCTAAATGCTAGTTTTGGTGGNTTTTCCATTCTTCTCGATCCTTCCTTTTCTTCTGCGGAAATCTTCTATTTCTCTTCAAACCTTCCTTTTATGTTCAAACTTGACTTTTATTTGCTTTCTGCGAGTAAACCGTCAAAACGTTATCAAATCCGCGGGTTAGATTCCGTAAAAATCGCAAGATGGGTTTTTATTGCGTTTTAGGTCCTTCCGGGCCGTTTTGAGATAAAAACCGTTTTCCGACTTTTTACGGGATCGTTTCCTGATCTGACGTCGTTTTAATAAATTTCTCGATTTAATCGCAAAGTTTTACGATTTACTCGACTTTTTATTAAAAACATGTTTTTTATGACTTACTCGGCGTTTTTATTAAAAGCGCGTTTTTATGATTTCGTCGAGAAATCTCGAATAAATCGTATAGTTTAGGCAATGTTTGGTGTTTCGTTTAACCGTTTCCGTTTTATACGATTTCCTCGAGTACTTTCCGAGAAAATGAAGTTTTACGGTTTTTATCGTAAAACTCGAACGGTAAATCGGATCGAGATGGAACGAGAGATATTTCGGCCGTGGTTCAGAACACGACCTTGTCGTAAGTTTCGAATCGGGAATGCGGGAAATCGAGACGCGGAGTGTCCGGGAAGTTTTTTAGTTCGCCCATCGGCGTACTAAGCCGGGCCTTGCTTAGTACGCCGATGGGCGATCTAAAGGGTGACCCTTAGATCGCCCATCGGCGATCTAAAGGGTGACCCTTAGATCGCCCATCGGCGATCTAAGCCGGGCCCGGCTTAGATCGCCGATGGGCGATCTAGAGAGTGTTTCTTAGATCGCCCATCGGCGATTTAAGCCGGGTCCGGCTTAGATCGCCGATGGGCGATCTAAAGAGTGACCCTTAGATCGCCCATCGGCGATCTAAGCCGGGCCCGGCTTAGATCGCCGATGGGCGATCTAGAGAGTGTTTCTTAGATCGCCCATCGGCGATCTAAGCCGGGTCTGGCTTAGATCGCCGACGGGCGAACTAGTTGCGACTAGTTCGCGTTTT
>CAKOAT010168489.1:2280-12469 GCA_932364175.1 Eruca vesicaria subsp. sativa
CTCTCGAGTTTTATAAAACGATCTCTTGAGTTTTATAAAACGATCTTCGAGTTTTATAAAACGATCTTCGAGTTTTTATAAAACGATCTCTCGAGTTTTATAAAACGATCTCTCGAGTTTTATAAAACGATCTTCGAGTTCTTATAAAACGATCTCTCGAGTTTTATAAAACGATCTCTCGAGTTTTATAAAACGATCTTCGAGTTTTTATAAAACGATGATCTCTCGAGTTTTATAAAACGATCTTCGAGTTTTATAAAACGATTTCTCGAGTTTTATAAAGCGATTCTCGAGTTTTATAAAGCGATTTCTCAAGTTTTATAAAACGATTCTCGAGTTTTATAAAGCGATTTCTCGAGTTTTATAAAACGATTTCTCGAGTTTTATAAAGCGATTCTCGAGTTTTATAAAGCGATTTCTCGAGTTTTATAAAACGATTCTCGAATTTTTTAAAACGATTCTCGAGCCTTACAAAACGATTCTCGAGCTTTATAAGACGATTTCTCGAGTTTTATAAAATGATTCTCGAGTTTTATAAAACGATTCTCGAGCCTTACAAAGCGATTCTCGAGCTTTATAAATCGATCTTTCGAGATGCATAAAACTGCTGCGTTTACGCGTTTGCGGGGAATTTTGGCTATTGATTCCGTCGTACCGATTTTGACCCCAACAGGGTACGTAGGCAGCCTTTCATAAGGTTCAGTTTGAAATCAATCAAAACCATTTTTCATCTTTTCATCTTTTGTTATCGAGCTGCGACTTAACTAGGTTTAAGGTTTTAGGTTGCTAGAACTAGTTAATTTGCTGAGAGCTCTTGCGGCCAAAGCTTTTATATTTTTTTATAATAATTTCAACACTCTTATGCGGATTCAAAATAAAATCTACTTTCTCTATAAGTTCATTTTGTTATCCTTTTCGTATTTTTCACATTTTCGCATTTATTTAGTCACTTTTCGTTGGCTCTCGCAGAGAATCCGGTACCTATGGAAAATTAGAGGTTTCTTAACTTTTCATATTTTACGAAAATCAACGGTACGAATTTAGATTCCCACATGAGTGCTATTGGAACCCATTGATGAATGGATGAAACTTTTTGGCTTTTAAAATGCTCTTAGTCGATAATATGATCTCATTACAACTGTCATTCCAAATTTCCCTTACAAAGTTCTTGACTACAACATTTAACGATGTGATCTCGGAAGTTCAAGGGTTTAATTCCAAACTACAATAATATGAGGAGAATACTACAACCAATCCTTATATGGCACTCTATAGTCAGAAAATGGAGTATAATAAAGAGTACAAACCAGCTGGTCCAGCTTATAACCCAATCTACCATGGAAAAGGTTTTTCTGGTTCTTACTGTTAAATAGAAGGTTATTCTTGTAAGGTCCCTGGCTTTTCTCAACATCCGACCACTAGCAACACTCGAGGAGAAATACCAACTTTTCAAACATTTCGTAGGGTCATACCACCATCTAATTCTACACCATATTTGAAAATAACTATCAAACTGTTGAAGAATTTTCCTCTATGTGTGTGCCTGATGAAAATGAATGGTATCCAGACTCATGAATCACAACTTACATCATATCTTCCACGAGTAATCCTTAAGATGTTCACTCCTTTGAAGGTAATGATGGTGCCATGGTACGAGTTGGTGCGTATCTCCCTATCACCAGTACCGGCCCTGGTGATAGGGAGATAATGGTTGAACCAACGCGAGTCATATAAAGATTGATCATGAAAAAAAATCAATGAAAATTTTCAGATCAATATAACTGAAACTAATATGAATATTGTAGTTTCAAAGTCAATATGGTTGAAAGAAGCAAGAGAGAGTTGTGATTTTGATGCCACAAATATATCTTGTATATTTGCTAAAAGCAAAAATATGTTTTTGGATAAATCTAAAGCATAAAAGTTAGATTTTAAAATCAGTTTGAGAGAACTATAAAAATAGTTGTATGTAAAATGTTAATTTATGAGAATGAAATACATTGTAAAGGAAATTGTAATCATTTTCAAAATTGATTTTTATTCATTTAAATCTAAAGAAGTTGTAGATTAATTTTTCCAAACTTTTAAAATATGTTAAATGCAAATATGCATGTTTTGAGTAATTTTAAGAAATATGGGGGAAGCTTTGCTTACCATATAAAATTGTTGGAAGATGCCAAATGAATTTAGTGATAATTATCACAATATAATTTTTTTTTTAAAAGTGTCATGCATTGAGTTTTGTGGATAATGGTTAATTGTGTCTTGAAGAAAAAAAGATGACAAAAATCATTAGACAATTGATCTCGACTAATCTTAAGAGATTATGTTCATTATGAATGACAACCACAGATCCTTATATTAAAGGTGGGTCATAAGATCAAATTTTTATATCAATAAGAGGAATGGGTGAAAGCCTATGAACTAAGATGAAGTTTGGCGGTAACTCCACCTAAATGATTGGAGATCCCAGGAAATAGTTTCAAAGAGACAAAAAAGCCAAATTAAATCTACTCAAAGCACTGTAAGACTTCGGTCTATACCCAGTTCCTAGGATGATTAAACAGTGCTACATGTAAGGATTACAGGATAAGCATTTGCTTTTAATGATTTGTATTGCTTAGTGATATGAATGGAGTACTACATGATACTCCTCTAAACAAAGATAATGGAAAATCACCTTGTGAGTGTGAAATGGGGCAGTTTCTAGGAGAATGAAGGAAATGCTATATTCTCTTAGTTCACTTGTGATTAACCAGGCATGTTCACTGCTAAAATGAGCACAATAGAGAACCTAGTTCTGTGAGAGAATGAAACTGTGTTTTAGCTATTGTGTAGGTTTACATCAAAGTCTGGGTGGTTCAAGATATCATGTTCACTACCTGGCCGAGTAAATCCGATAGCTATTAACAATGATTGGTACAAGGCTGAAAAATTGTTACCAACTCATCAAATAGTGGATTTTTCGCTTGTACTCTCGAAAGTCCTTAGTTAGGTCTTGTCGAGTCTTGTCTAGGAAGTCAAGTGTGTCAAATCGTCTAGTATCTAGAGTCATTTCTATCATGTGGGAGATTGTTGGAACTAATTTTTGGAAATTATGAATAGTGTATTCATATGCCAAAATAAAGTTTTATTTGAATGACAAATGGATGTCTAATATGTGTGATTTGAGAAACTTTTATAAAGTAACAATTATACATATTAGATATTTGGATTTGGGTTTTGATTTTGTTAGTTGGACTTCATGTTCATTTACATAATCTTATAAACCAAATATATGTGATCTTTATATTGATAAAATATAAAAAAAGGAAATCCATTTAAAGTCTATTATTTTGTTCGAATGGGTCAAATAATAATAATTGTCCTCTTTCAATTTTTGGTGAAAATGTGAAATAAATTCACATATTAATTGGCAAAAATTAATGTCTCCATTAGTGCACCATGGAGGTTTCATTTCTATGTTGAATATGAAACTTATACTTCTCATTTCTTCTTCTATAAAATGGCTTATTAGCATTATAGAAAGGACACAGATTTGTTTTGGATTGATACATCTCCCATTTAGAATAGTTATGCTAGTTTTTTATTTTATTTTGTGTCTGAGAGTACGACACAAAAAGAGGTTTGTTAGCTTCTATTCTGAGTGATGTGGAATAGTTGAAGTGTAGTTGTATCCTGGATTATGATTGCGTAAACACTATCACACTACGGGTAATTAAAGAATTAAAGAAAGAGTGTTTCACCTCCACATGAAATCGTTCTTTTTTCATCATATATTGGTATCAAGTATTGTATATTTTATTCCTTTTTTATCATTATATAAAAAAATTATTCAGTTTGTCATATCGAAAAATCATGGTCCTACAGAGACGACATTTGTTATCCCAAATCTGAAGGAGTATTGGGCTTCAGAAGTTTCAAATACACAAACATGATTTTCAGGCCCCATTTAATTTTGCACCTTTTAACTTCACCATCCTCACTTTAGGTAAAGTCGACGAGGCATTATCTACTTCGCATTGTATCTTTATGGGACGTCAAGAAGGCCACTCTTGATTCTTGGATTTGAAAAAACTACTCCAGCTTTGTCTAATAGCTTATGACTTTTTGAGGACAAAAATGGAAAATGGTAGGGAAATATAGTTCTGAACTGAGATTAGTTAAAAGCACGTAAACTGATAGATATTACAGGCAGTTTGGGAACTAGATATCTGGGAATACCTAGAGATGCTATAGTGAGTGATGTGGTGGTAAATAGGGAGTGGAAAATTAGCGGAATGAGACTGCTCAATGGCTAGTTATGTAGGCGTATTTTCACAGAAGAACCACCTTACATCGATGAAAGAGCTGATAAGTTTTTGTGGTTTCATGATCGGGATACCTACTCCACTTTCTTCTCTGCTTGGAAGACCTGGGATCAGATACGTTTTTGATGAAGCAAGGTCTCTTAGGAATATACCATATGGTTCTCACATGGGGTTCCTCATTTCTCGTTTATTACTTGGCTAGCTGGTTTGGACCATCTTTCCACCAGGGTTAGAATGAGAATGTGGAATATAGAACAGTCTTCTGTCTTCTGTAGTGAAAAGGATGAAACTAGAGACCATCTTTATTTTCATGCCCTACACGTACACCGTCTGGCTGCGGACTAAAGGAGGAATTCTAGGAGATCGAGTAACGCCGGACTAGACTGAAACTATGATCATACTCCAGGACAATATACTCTCGCCTATGGGCTATATTTTACCCCGTCTAGTCGTGCATCGGATTTGGAGGGAGATAAATGCTCGAAGACATAAAAAAAGTTGGACTGGATTAGATTAGATGTGTTGACAGATTGATCGTACGGTTCGCAATCCCATTATTTCCCTTGCTTATAGGGCCACACAAAAGTATTAGAGGCTACTTAGGTGCTGGTTTGCTGATTATGGCTGAACATGGTCGTTTGGCTGGGAGTGTGGGAAAAATCTGAACCAATCTCCATTTACCAAAACAACAATCCAGATTTTTACCAATTGGATCATCTTTCTGATGGTTTAAGGTGGTTGAAGGACCCAAGCCAAGATAGTAACATCAAGTGCATCACTTGTCTTTTATATCAAGCGTCAGTATATCTTATTTGGAATGAAATGAATGCTTGCTTGCATACTAGTATCTCACGCCCACCACAGTCCATAATCTCTGATATTATTAGCCTTGTTCAGCTTAGACTTGATCTGATTGCTAGAGCACAGAAAGCGCCTCCTGGTTTTTCCATCATTTCAGCTTGGATGCAAATATTTTGATTAAGGTAAGGTGTGTAGGTTTTTTATGAGTTATTTATTAAGCATAGCTGTTTTTTGTCAGGCCCATGTAATTGTACTTTCGGCCTTCTTAATAAAAATTCAGCACTTAAATAAAAAAAGAGCGCTCATGTTGCTGATCAATCCAATAAACCACAGTCTGAAACTAGATCCTTGAAATTTCTCGTACCTATTTGAGTAGGTAGATAATCAGCTGTCGAGAATGTTCCTGTGAAGAGAGAGGGACATTGTAGTCTCCTATCAGAATCCAAGGCATATTCAGGTAACTATAAGCCCTTCGTGTTGCTCTAATTTCAGTCCATGGAGTCTGTCGCTCCAAAACGTAGTTAGATACATAAATTGTCAAACAGATCAATTGCTCTCTAGTAACCGGATTCTAAACAGCACCAGTTATAATCTGTCAGCTTTTATTCAAATGAGTGACAACCACCTAATCAGACCAGCAGAACCAAATCCTTCCCGAATGATGATACTCGTAATTTGCAGTCTGGTAAAGCATCAGAAACAATATAAATGAAGTTATCATGTTGATCCCTAATCTCTAAAATTCACCCGAAAATAGGCTTTTCAGACTAAATCCATTTCCTTAATACCTCATGTTTACGTGGCATATTGAACCCACACATGTTCCAAGCAAAGAAGAACGTCATATCTTCTAAACGAAAGATTTTTTTGGCTCCTAACTGTAACAGCTGTAACTTAAAATCTCTAATAGAAGCCACTCTCTTCTTCTGCACTATGCTCGACGTCTGTGGCATGGAAATTTTTGGAGAATTTCCAAATGGAAAATGATATCAACAGCGGATCTCTTTACCTGCACACCCAACATAAATGATTGGCAGAGAGAAAATACAGACACTTCATTGAGTTTAGTTTCTCCATTGATCTCTCCATGATGTTTCATAGTTATCTTCCTCTACACCATAAGTGTTGCCACTACTAGTCACATTAACAATCTTCTTTCCTTAGTTTTCTTAGATAATAAAATTCCTATGAAATATTTTTCAAGACCAAGCTAGATTATGATGCTCTGAAGGTATTGACTATGCTTACTATCCTTGCTTAGGAGCTCATAAATTTGTGCCAAAATCCATTCAATGCGTATTTCTTGGATATAGTAGCCAATACAAAGGTTATTCGTACTTATATCCACCCACTGGCGAAGTATATATCTCTAGACGTGCACTTTAATGAAGAATGTTTTTTTCTTTCAAAGAGTAATATTGGGATTTTGTTCTTCGATATAAAATATCTCTATGAAAAGCATGGCAGGCGGCAACAACATATGAGTGCCTGAAGGCTGATCTGATGATCAACATGTGTCTCTTAATCTCTACACTCCACAAGCCAATGAAGAAAATCAGGCCATGAAGCATGATGATGATGATGATGGTGATGATGATGATAAACCTGATATTGACCGATAGCTGATCCAAATAAACAACAACATCAATCATGATGCAGCCGAGGACGCTCCAGTATTCAGCCTTTACATGATACAGACACGAGCTAAGGCTGGAATCCTCAAACCAAACACCAAGTATGCTCTTCCTAAAACTAAATATTTTGATATACCTTTCTAAAAAAATTGACGTATCTGTGAAACATTTGAGTTGGAACAAAGCTGTTTCACATGAAATATAGATTGTACACATGCTGCTTACTTCGACTCTTGTTCTACCCAGTGATGACATGAACATCTTGAGAAGAAGACTAGATTCAAATCGTTGATTTGGTATAATCCACCCGTTATTCTTTCCAAATCGTTTACATCCACTCCAAAGTTACGCTTTTGTTAATGCCTTTTCATTCAATATGTACATCTCAAATGTGAGAATTTTGTATGATTTATGAAATAGGTTATTTACTTTTTTGTTGGTGTTATACAAATAATAAAGAAAGCGAACATCTTTGGATTTTTATATGAGAGATGCATCCGACGGACAAAAACATAAAAAAAAAAAAATCAAAGAAATAAGAAAAAAGAAAAGAGTTCATAACTCACCGAGTCGACTAGATATAATATTTTGTTTTAGATCAAAAAGAATTCATGAAACGCAAGTTAACAATAACATGGAGGTTTGATGAATAGGCCCCTAGAGCGTATTTAATTAAGGTACAATTTTTTTCTTTTTGAATATGATCAAAAGAAATATAAGAAATATGAAAAAATAAAAGTATCAAATCTTGGTTGTTTCTATTGTTGTAGTAGGTGATGATTGACGAAGATATGGATAAAATTTAGAGAGTGCAACAAGAAAAGAACATAGAAAAAAAGAAACAGAGAGAAATTCAGAGAAACGAAAAAAAGTAAAGGAAAGAGAAAATATGTATATACAAAATTCACTATGTAGATATCTATAGTCCTAGTTGCCTAAACAGCCCGTAAATCAACAAAAGGATGAAAACGTAATTTTGTATCTCCAACTAATACTGTGCATCCCAAAAAATCACTATATTTGGCAGATTGCTAATTTAATATTCTTTATAGATTTCCACCCAATCTAATTATTCAAACTCAAATAATAATATTTCAAATTTTACAATTGATGATAAAGAATAAAGTTTTGAAATGCACCTCGCAAAAACTAACTATATATGTTGTAAAAATTAAAGCAATCTAATATTTTGAGTCTTAATTTAAAATAAAATAACTTAATAGCATAACATCTAAAATTAATATATATCAATGAAACTTATTAAAACAATATGATAGATACTATTATCTATAAAAATTACTAAAACAATAAGATTATATTATCTAAATGAAACAGTGCGTAAAATACTTATAACTAGTATATTTTAATAAACATAACATGTAAACTAGATTTTGAACCCGTACGAATTTTTCATTTTATAAAAATATAACAAAACCTTTCAAATATATATCTTTTAGAAAAAACAAAACCTTTCAAATATATATGATTTACATTTTATTGTTATATATTGTATAATTGTATAATCTTATAATTTTAATTATTTTTATGTAATATATTGTTGTAAGTTTTAAAATAAAAAAAAATATTCATATATATTTTTTATATAATCTATATGTTGTGAGTTAAAAAAATATATGTTAACATTTTTTGTGTAAAAATATTATATGATTTAAAAACTTTAATATGTTTTAAAAGTGAGTGATATTTATTTATTTATTTGAATAAAAGAAATTATTTAAAATAAAATATTTTCCTTTACCAATTTAATATATTTTATATTCATTTCACAGAGAATTTTATTTTAATATAATATAGAATATAACTAAATTATAAAATACAACAATTTTTATTTTTAATTAAGACTAATATAGATATTTATATATTAATCACATAATTAAATAATGCATATTTTTATAAATATTTAAACTTCTTAGTAAGATCTTGTTAGATATTTTCTCAACTAATTTATTAATAATATCTTGTTAATTATTAAAATATTCCTCCAATTATGTATATTTGATTGATTAATATAAATAATTAAATATGGAATATTAATGAGATGGTCTAACATGACTTTTTTGTAGTAGATATACATGGTATCTCTTTTTTAATAGAGATGATATAAATTATTTTAAGCAAAAATATTTTTATGATACAAATAAATAAAATTTGGAAATTTATTATATGAAAATGTATAAATTAAAGAAAAATATATTTTAAAAGGCGTTTTCTATTTGATTATTTCATATTGTTTTTTTATTGTACCTAACTCGAATATATATATATATATATATATATATATATATATATATATATATATATTAGTAAATAATAAATTAATAACAAAGTAAAATGTATTAAATAAATCACTATATATTTATAATGCTAATATAAATATAAAAATTATATTATAGAGTTACACAATATATAAAACTAAAATATAAATGATATATTTAAAATATTTGTAATAATATAAATATATTTACCAAATGAAAAAAATATCCGCAGGGACATGTGTGTTATAATCTAGTTCACTCTTAAACTTTTGCAACTAAGAATGATGATAATATTTAAGGGGAAATTGCCAAAAAGGGACAAAATAACCATACTATTGTCCCCTTAGAACAAACTCAACTTTTGGCATGTTTGGACTTTCACTACCCTTTTAGTCTTTGAAAATTCATATTAATTTTTTTACAAGGTAAAAAATTATGGAAAAATAGTAAACTTGATGTAGATAAGCATGTTCATATAAGAAAAAAAAATTTTGTTTATAAAATTTCTTTAAATTGTAAATTCAAAAATGGAGTAAATGTGTTAGTATCTACGATCTACCATCTACGGCAGTGTAGAACATGTAATCTAACAGAAAGACAGCGTTCTAAACGGCTTAGGATGCACAATATACCAAAAATATATATAACTACGAGCTCAGAATATATAATCTACCAAAGTCTCTGTAATCTACGGTTTTGGTTGACTGTAAGTCCTAGAGATAAACAGTTATCTAGGTCGGTAGGAAGTAGATTCTTTACATTGTTTTTCTATCTACAATCGTGGTATACCATATCCTAGTTCTTCGTTTACCTTCTACGGTGGTAGAATGTACGTTCTGGAAAAAAATAAACAAGATCCGAAAATCTAGCCAAAAACGGTTAACTAATATTCTTTAAATCTTTTTAATATCCCAATTTCCTTTTTTAAGTTTTCTTCCAAAAAAATTGAAAACCTCCTCTTCTCACACAATTTAGGGATTCATCGTGTGTGTTTTTTATCTTCTCTTCTTGTTTCAATTCTCTTTGCCACAAAAAATATGAAGATTCACATCTACGCTTCATGTGGTTTGTGGAAATCGTCAATATACAGTGGATGGGAGTTTCTTGTCGATGAAGCAAAAGGAGGGAGGTTACTTACTTTGGACACAAGTTTAAGCTTCGAAAACGT
>CAKOAT010168489.1:21432-61483 GCA_932364175.1 Eruca vesicaria subsp. sativa
GAGTAAATGAGTTTGTTGTCTACAATTGCCAGAATCGGACCGAAGACAGGGTCTTTCAAAACTTCTTCATACTCATCCTTAAGAAAATCCTTCAACAATGCAAGCATCGTACGTCTACATGTATTGTTGATCTTATCAATTCGGAGCTCAGCTCCGTCTTCACAAATCCGCTTTGGAAACTGGTAAGCCATTCCTACAAAACAGGAAATGATACTTGAACTCGTTAGCCACACGTTTAAGAAAGTCCAGAAATGGTCAGAATACAAAGCATAACCATCTCACATTTACCAGTATATTAGACACGACAAAGAAACAAAATCAGTGTCTAAGGTCTCCACCAAAATTAAATTGAGTAATGTCTAAATTAGAGTCTCAGTGACTTCTATAATGATCGACTTTACATTGTGAAATTTTCAATAATATAATCTCAGAAATTTGAATAACAAATCCCAACCCAAACAAGATATAAAATCCAACTCTTTTAGATGACGAACTCATTAGATTTTTGAATTCAAACCATAGTACACACTCGACAAAGAAAGGAAATCTACTACATGCACATAAACAAAAAACAACTCAACCACAAACAAAAATCAAAACCAACTCAACCACAAACAAAAATCAACTCAACCACAAACAAAAATCAAAACCAAAAACGTGAATCGATTTGTGTTATAAACAATTTTAAACTATTTCTACTACATGCACATAAACAAAAACGAAAACAATTGAAAAATTGTAAAGGGGATTTCGAAACCCTAACCTTCGAGTATTGGGAATCGAGATGAAAGAAGAGGAAACAAAGAAGATTGCGTCGGTAATCGTCCCTTCTTGAACGAGAAACAGCTATATCGGAGGTTAGAGAACTCGGACAACAATGACGGGGAGATGTGATGAATGCTTCAAACCGGAAGTGAAGAGGAAAGTAAAGAGGAAACGACGACGACGAGGAGATGTGATGCCTACTTCGAACTCTCCGGCAAAACGGAAACGACCGTGAGCCGGTGATATCGCCTCCTTCTTCTCCGTCGGGAGCAAAGGCTTTGATTTCTGTTTTTTATAAAAGCAGCTGAGGGTTTCTTTTTGGTTTTGTTACGACAAAACCATTTACAAAACATTTACAAAATAATTAGGGAACATTTTAATTAGGAAAATTTCAATAGAATAAGGACAAAAGGGGGTATTCATTATTGTTTCTACTATAGGGACAAAGATCAAAAATTTTGTTCTAAGGGGACAATAGTATGGTTATTTCATCCATTTTTGGCAATTTTCCCAATATTTAATGCATCTGCTCCTGGGCAACCAATTTCGTAGTTTAATGTGTAATAAATTGTCAATGTAACTATACAATATCTATGTATATCCTCTTCCAGAGTGTAAAACATAATATTCTATTAGTGCAAAGTCTTTCTAAAGAAAAAATAATAATACAAGGTTACACACTAAGAGATCTGCAACTCCAAATCAAATCATCGACAAGACTGATTATGCTCACATGTTATTTTTGTTTTATAATTGAAATTTGGTGTAGACAACACTTAGCCATTAACATAATCACACTCACAACCAAATGAACATAAGATAAAAACTTACGCAAAAATATATCTTCAACAAAAACAAATACATCAGATTCCACACATAACTGATCCTCGTATTTTATAAATTAATAAACACCATATATTAATAAATATTTCTGATCTCTATTTAGTTGGTTCAAAATAAGACATAAATATAAAATAATAAAATAATAATTTTTAAATTATATGTAAATATGATCTTATTAAATTTATAAATTAATCTTATATATATTATACAATAAAAATCAATAACTATATTTTTTTATATTTGCAAAGAAATTATCTTTATATTTCTTACAATTTAATTTCATTTTGATGAGATTTAGTAAAATTATATTTAAAACCAAATTACAATTCAATCAGACATATATTTTATATACCAAATAATATAACAAAATATAAATTTCAAATTTCAAAACTTTGATTAGTGTCTATACACTAAAATCAAATAATTTTCCTATTTTATAAAAATATATATCTTAAAATATAAAAAAACTAGAAAATAATTGTTTTTTGAAATTAATAACTCTATAGATCAATAAAATTCCAAAGTCTCAACATTATTAATTTATAGGATCTTTTTACCTTTTTTAAATGATGAAAAGGTTATAGGGAAATCACAATTTCTACATGAGTTTCCAAGATAAACATGAGTTTCAGGTGAATAAGTAAAACTCTCTGCAAAAAAATAAACTGTTATCCCGACAAAAAAAAAGATTGGCTGACCTTTGAGGTGTATATAGAGAGACTTTGGGCCAAGAGGACGAGGAACAGAAAAAATTCTTAGGAACTTAGCACTTAAGAGTAATTCTTAGAAATTTCGTTTTTGTTATCAAGCTGCGACTCAACTAGATTTAAGACTTTATGTGGTTAAAACTAGAGAACTCGCTTAGCTCTTGCGGCCGTAGCTTTTACAACATGTTATAATAATCCAACCACTCTTACGCGGATTTGAAATAAAATTACCTATTCTCTTTGGAGACAACGTTCATTTTTGTTTGGCTCAACTTCTACTTCATATTAACCAAAGAGTAGTACATGATTTCAAACCACAAGGATTCAACCATATTTACAAACAAAGTGATCTAGTATCACCTAGGAACACAGATGGATCCTATGTTACCCAAATTGATAATTTGTTAATTATACCCAATGAGAACAAGTCCCCTCCACGACCCGAAGAGAAACGTCTCTTAACCCCTACAATTCGACCACACAAATGAACAGAAGATAAAACCTGAGCTTAACTAATCTTAATCGAGGTTAAACTTCAAAACAAAGCATTGGTCGTCAAAAACATTAGAATGCAGCACTCAGACCAATACATCGACACCCAATGGTTCATCTCCCTACTAGATTCAGTACCATGGATCTCAGTTACTCACTTCTTAGCCAGAAAATACGGCACAGAAACGTACTTGAAAAAGCAGAATTAACGACACCATAACGCGATTGGAACATCATCTCCTAGCTTCAAGTTGCGTGGAACCCTACCACAAGACATAACCACTGAATCACCGCTAGTGCTGGGAAGTAGGGCCCCAGCGTGTACTCATGCCAGGCTTACTCCACTGGTTGACTACACAACGATGTCCAAGAGACAAGCCACATGTTGCCTTCAAGAACCCGAAGAAACAAAACCATCTTTCGCCGCTTTTCAACCGCGCCTCCGTTTGGCTCACCACCGCTCCAAGGCGGAGATGTACTCCCACTGGACCATGCCATGTCGCCATGGAAGAACCGCCACAGATCTGAAAATTTGAAAACTAGATCTGACGGTTTCTCCTATCCTATAGGCCGACCTCCCTTACATATGCCGCTCCACAGTCTCACCACTTTCCCAAAACCACCATCAATTCTCCTTTAATTATTTCATGTTTCCGGTGAAGAGGAGTGGCTCCAGAACCATCAGTATATCGAACAAAGTTTGAGCAAATAGAAAGAGAGGCAAATAAAAGGAGATTAAGGGGAGAGAGGAGGACCTCTGGTACTGGCATGCAAGACCGAAGAAAAATCTATTTGTAGGTGATGAAGTTTTGAGAGAGAGAGAGAGAGAGAGAGAGAGAGAGAGAGAGAGAGAGAGAGAGAGAGAGAGAGAGAGAGAGAGAGAGAGAGAGAGAGAGAGAGAGAGAGAGAGAGAGAGAGATTTTTCTATGTGATTATTCCCTATAAGTTCCGAGAAAACGATCATTTAAATATCAAACTTTCTTGTTTTCACAAAAAACACAAACTTGTCACTAAAACCAAATAAATACCAAGGTGGGTTGTTCAAAACAAACAGTTGAACCCGGACCTAACGACCACGTGGTCCAAGAAAAATCTGGTATGTCTTCACTTATAAACAATGTTGATATTATATGCGTTCTATATAGGAAGGAGGATCACAAGGTGGTTGATGCTCGGCTTTGGTTTGTGAGGATGCTGGTTATAGTGGTGTTTGATTATTTACTTTAAAAATTTGGATGTCATGTATGTTTAAGAACTTGAACGATATTGTGCCTTCAAAACTTGAATAAATTGGTACCATTCTATCTCACGATGATTAACCACTATTTCACAATAAATTCAATGTTCTTGATTTCTAATTAGGGCCGAGACTTTTAACCAGATCCGATTACCCGAGCCGGATCTGACCCGAAATTAACCGTTTCGGTTCGGATTCGGTTTTAGACAATTTACCGATGGATATTAGTGTTAATTATCCATGGGTATCGGGTCGGTTTTGGTTTTTACCCGGAACCGAT
The DNA here is from genome assembly GCA_932364175.1 of Eruca vesicaria subsp. sativa. Lineage (NCBI taxonomy): Eukaryota > Viridiplantae > Streptophyta > Magnoliopsida > Brassicales > Brassicaceae > Eruca > Eruca vesicaria. The sequence goes on from CAKOAT010168489.1 coordinate 25,757, forward strand.
CGGATACCCGTTTAAACCGGATTCTATGCTTAGAAAACACAGATTTGTACTTCCAGAGGGTGTTGAACCCATATTATCTAGGTGAAATGACATGCGTAAACTTCGTTTTACTTAACTGCATATTATTAATATATATTCAATTCCTGTTCATTTTACTTAAAAATATTACAAAAATCCTTTCTTATTTTGTAAATTATTTTATTTTGTAAATATATATATGATTCACATAATAAACGAGTACCCGGAACCGACCCAAAACCGGTGGTATCCGATCCGAAACCCGAACCAAAATCTATTAAGTAACCATTGGATATAGATTTGTCCAAAAAAACCCAGACCCGATCGGATCCTACCCGAACCCGATCCAAATATCCAGTCCCAGCCCTATTTCTAATGTCTACGTTCTTGTTGGTATTGCTCTGTTTTACAAAACTTTGTTTTTCTCTTACTCTCCCAGATACGCTTTGATCGTCACTGGTTTGAGCTTTCATGCTATTAGCTATGGCTCAAACTCTGTTTCTTGTTCAAGTGGTAGAAGTTGCAAACTATTAGCTATGGCTCAAACTTTGTTTGTTATTTTCTTCTTCAAATTGGGCTACAATGGTAATTATTGTGGAGGACACAGTTCTTTAATATGTATAACATCACCGATTTGACCACTATAACAAGAACATGAACAAAGATGAGTCTAGCAAATGCTGCTTGATATTATATTATTTCGCTAAAATGAAAGTACTAGAATTAATAAGGCACATAAAAAATTTAAAAACACAACAATACATAAGATCTTACAAACTGAACACAATAACACAAGGTTTTTGATATCGATCACAACAACACATATGGTGTACAAACCAACAGAACAACACATGAGCTTTTCAGAAACATGAATGAGTTAAAAACTCTAAAAAATATATTATAATACTAATGGTATTCCGGCGCTACGCGCCGGGTTCTTATAATTTATTTTTAATGAGTTCAAAATTATTTGTAACTATAAAATTATCAATATTTATAGATAAATTCTTACATTATGTGTGGGTTCTTTTAACTGATTTGAATATTGTTGTTGGGAGATGTTACATGTTGATAGTCGAGACGAATTTTTAGCAAACATAGATTGAGTTATGGTGTTTTTTTCGTTTAATGGTTAGTGATAAATATTGTTTTCATTTTCCTTAATGTAAGAGCAAATTGCATGTGAATTTTAAAGTTTAAGTTGTCGGCAATTTAGGGTGACTGATAAATGAGTGATAGGACACGAAAACATATTTATTTCTTTATTTGGGTTAAGTTTGACTTATTTTTTCTTTGAAGTTGAATGTTATGTTGCATATGAATGTAATATAAGCCGTAGTTATTTTGTTGATTTACTATATATGTTTCTAGATCTTGATTTCCATGTAACTATTTTATTGTTGTGAATCATATCTTTATTTATTAACGTGTTTTTTGTCACATCTGGTTTTGTATTTGCTGTAATGTTATATGAGATTCATTTAGAATGAGACCATTTCTTTTTGGACGTTATGCATCTATCTTATTAAAGAGAAGTACAAATAAAAAATACCACTAAAACTTACAATTTTTTTTACAAATCAATATCACTGAAGTATTTTATAATTATTAATTACATAAATTCTTAAAATAATTATAACTAACAAAGAGTTAGGCAACAATAAAAGAAAACCTACACTTTATTTATTTAATAGGTTTCAACACAATCATAACAAATAGAGGATTCTAAATTTAAAATAAAATATTTGTGGCTAAAATCCTAATTTTTATTATTTTGTATATTTTCCTGTAAATGGTATTCTAATCTAAATTCAATATTACAGATGTGGAATATCATAAAGTTTATAGAAACATATTTTAAATAGTATATAAAATAATTTATTATACATTATAATATAATATTGATTCATAAAAAATAAAATAAAACACATTTGTGCGTATATACATAACATATTCTAAAAATATAAGTGATACAATTAACAAATTATAAGACAATTTATAATAATTAATATAAATTATAAAGTTATTGTGTTTTAAAAATTTCATATTAAAAGATTTTTTTTTAAATTACCAATAATGAATATTTATTTATAAAAAAATTTAAAAATGAAAACCAACACACGATAAAATTTAAAATATAGATTATCACGTACACAAAATAAATATTCATTTATAAAAAAACGTGCATGGTAAAATTTTAAAATTTAGATCATAATTTCATAAAATAAATATTAATTTATAATTAAAACACACACACACGGGTGCGTGGATCAAACTCTAGTTTCAATTAAATGACCCTTGATGTATAATTTCTTAACAAATTTATTATTTATGTTTTATTTTTAAAACTATGCTGTATTTTCTAATTTATGATGTACTTTGTGTATTTTTCAATCTCTTCACGTATGTAAATCTTAAAAGATTATTAATAACATTTTATAGTTATTTAAAAAGACATATATATGTAAATATCAATATATTAACATAATAAAATTTATTAATTATATTTTATTTTTTTAAAATATAATGTATTTCTATTTTATAATGTTACTTTGTGAACTTTTCAATCCCTCACATATGTAAATTGTAAAAGATTATTAAAAATTCTTTAGTTATTTAATATATATATATATATATATATAAATACATGCATATATTATAGATAAAAGTTTAGTTATGCATGTATATATATATATATAGATACATGCATATATTATAGATAAAAATTATAAATATACTATAGATAAAAGTTTAGTTAAATTAACTATATTTTACATTTACTATTATATATTAAAAGAATATAACTAAAAAATGTAAAGTTCTATGAATGGAGGAAGAAGGAGATTAGTTCAATGACTTTGACAAAAAGGAAGAGAAGAGTATTTGTTGGTTTTTGACAAAAAATTTTTTTTTTTTGTTTTTATGTTAAGTATTTTCTAAATGTTTTCTAAAACATAAAGTAATAGTTTGGATATGTATATATTTTATGTTTTAGGAATATTTGGAAAATACTTAACTTTAGTTTCTATATTTTTATTTTCATTTAACATACAAAATATCAAAAAATAATTTGATTTTTTTAATTTTTGAAACAAGGAAAAAACGTATAGTTATGACATCTAACAAAAAAATATTAAGAATTAAATTTCTAAATGTTTTAATGTCTAATGTGAATAACAAAATTAAACATTAAATCAAAAATAAACTAAACTAAAACATCATTGTAATAAATTGCCAATAACAAAATAGATTAACACCAAATCACATTAACTAACTTTGGTTCTCTCTATCACCGTTCACTTAATTTTCTTTAGGTGACTAGCGGCATAGTAAACCTTTCATCAAGATCAAAAAAGCACAAATGAAATAGTGTAATTGGTATTATATATAAAAATATAAAATTTAATCAAAACATAATAAAAAACTAAAAAGAATATAAGTAAAAAGTTATTTATTGGTTAATCAATTAGTGGTTCAACCGGTAACCAGATTCCAGATTTCAGTGTTTTATTTGTGAGTTTTATTGTTTTTTTTTTATCTAAACACAAACTGGATTCATATTGGATCACTTAATTTACCGGTTCAACCGCAGATCCATACCGGGTTTCAAAACACTTACATATTGTATTTATCAAATAAACTTATCATGCACTTTGCGCATGTCTTATCCTAGTTTTATATTAAAAAAAGATTAGTTACTATACCCAAATGGAAAATGAGAAAACAAAAATATATAGAGAGAGTTTATAAGCATATTAAGGATGAATACTTGCCCTCGGTTGCCTCTTTGTCGCTGCTGTTGCTTGGTTTAAATTATCATCGTCTACAGCATTGAACATCTCCACCTCCCTACGCAGTTCGCCATTTTCAGGTATCTTGTCACTATGTTGGAGTATATCGTAGACCAAATTTATTTCGGGCCAATCCTACAATTTTTTCGAAAAATATTAACATTTTTGGTACAAAGAAAAACACTACAACAATTGTCTAGTCCGTTGACCATACAATTATGAGGAATTGTGAGGATGATCAAAGTATGAAGCCTAACCTTTATATAGGTAGAGATCCACCATCTAGAAAAGATATAAGATTCATTGAATGAGTGATCGTGGTTGTATCAAAGTATGAAGCCTGGAAAAGAGATAAGATTCATTGAATGATTTTTAATAGCGTTGAATCAATAATCTCGTACCAGTTCGGACGATAAGAAGCAAAAACGAAATGACACCATCGATGTTAAATAAAGAGATTCTTTACAGACGATTCATTTTACTCACCCTCTTAATACTCCGTTGTTGGTGTGTCAGAGATCAAAAGAGGAAGATGAATCCTAAAATTGGATATCGCCAAAATATTGGTTCTCTCTATAGAGTTTGTTTCTGAGTTTCCTCAAATTGAATAACAAAATAAAGAGTCCAAGAGAAAGTCCAGTAAAAACGTAAATAAAACAAAGAAATCTTGGTAACAAAATACACGAGTCAGCATGTAGTAATACTATTTGATGACATGGCTCATTAAGGAGAGAGAAAACTCTGTTTTATATATATAGATAGATAGATATATGAAATTGTAATACGCATGTAAAAAAAAACATATATTTACCTCATCTTTCTTTTTGAAAAGTGCAATTTTCATTTTGAGACTATCTATATCGGCCTGAAAGTCACGAATCTTCACATTTTTATACATCGATTCTTTTTTTATATACATCGATCCATACACCCTAGGATCCATTTGGTTTGCTCTTCTTCTACTTCAGATTGTTTTTTTTTGTTTGAGAACTACTTCGGCTTTGTTTATGATTAACTTAGTCATCTATTTATACTACGACGTATCGTGGATGCTTTTAATTACGAATTTTGTGTCAATATTGCGCTATAACCTGAGTCGTTGATTTCATCTTTTCTAATTCATCTAACAACTAGTCTAACGTAAAGAAGGTTAACTCATCACCTTAAAGTCTCTAACCTCTGCTTTCTATTTGTACATAATGCTGCAAACAAAGTCTATTAAAAATGTGATAATGATGTACGAACTTTCCAATAAATAGGCTTTTTAGTTTTTACAAAAGGGTTTTTGGTTTTACACAAATAAAAAAGGGAAATTCGGCCACATATCTATTGCATATAATATATTAAATTTCTATACATAACAACTCAGATGCTACAATATAATATTACGAAAGTGACAAAATTACCCTTCTCGCATTTGAATAACAAGATCGATGTGGAGAGAGCAACTGCGAATCAGAACTAAAAAATGGTTAAATGTCTCAAGCAAAAAAAAACAAATCAAGGTAATTCGTGTTTAATTTAAAAGATGTCATCACTTTTGAAGTAATTTACATCCGTTCTACAACAAATAAATCATAACCACTGTTTTGTTTGCAGATCTGATTTGAAGGAGTAACCAGTGAAGCTACGTAAGAAGATATTGTTACACCATTATTTTTGTTTTAAACTTTATTTAGGATTTTTATGTTTGGTTCATGTAAAACGAGCACTGTGTAAATAAGTTTCTGGTATTATAGAAACTTATTTAAGTCCGAGAGGGCCTCAGACTTCTGGCTTGAGCATTGATGCAGTGGTAGCAGACGCCTTAACGAGTGATGGGTGGTGGTTGGATCGTAGCAGGAGTAGAAATTCAATCATTTTGACTCTTCGGACTTGTCTGCCTAATGCTCAGGATTTGATAAATTCTGAAGTGGACGATACTTATGTCTGGTATCCAGAAGCGGGGGGTGGTAATGGTAGGTTCTCAGCTAGCGTTACTTGGAGAGTGTTACATCCGTACCCGATTGAAGTTTTTTGGCATAAGGCTGTCTGGTTTACAGGTAGGATCCCGAAACACGCTTTTATTGCTTGGGTTGCGGCACGGGATAGAATGGTTACCAGAGATAGACTTATTGGTTGGGGTTTGATGGTGCCTCCCAACTGTGTTCTCTGTTCTGGTCATGATGAGAGTCGTCATCACCTATTCTTTGATTGTCCTTTCAGTAATCAGGTATGGAGTTTCGTTGTCTCTAGACTTAACCTTTCTCCTCCTCAGGGTTTCGAAGCTGTTTTGAGATGGTTAGTGGCGCCTTCTCGAGATAAGAACGTGAATCTCATTGTGAGACTCATCCACCAAGCTGTTCTTTATTTGGTTTGGTAGGAGAGAAATATAAGAATTCATTCAGCAGAGGTGAAACCACCAGAGACTCTTATAGCAGAGATTCAGCAAATTGTGAGATTTAGACTGGATCCATTAGATCGTAGACAGACTCTTACAGTAGGACAAGACTCTTGTGGCTTGTTGGCTTTCCTTTTTTGCAGTGTGATGTTTTGGCAGGTCTGATGTAAGCCTCTTGTGGCTTTTTTTTGTTTTTCGTAGACAGTCTGGTTGGCCTGGTCATTGTATATGTTGTTTGGACTGGGCCCCATTGAACTGGGGTTATTAATAAAATAAAATAATTTAAAAAAAAAAAAATATTTTTGGTATTATAACTTCTATGGCGAACATAAGTTTATGAGTTTGTGGACTGGGAAGAAATTTAATGGATGATAGAAAACATGGGACTATACTATATGATGCATGTAAATACTATAGATTACCATTGGTATATGTAATAGTTCAATTGTTTCAATGTCCTTGGATCTAGATACCTTTAGAATTGCATGCTTGTTATGAATTTTGTGAATGTCAATGTCTGTGTCTACATTTTGGGCGTTTGTTTTACAACATAAGTTTTTGGATCCATGTGAAAGAAGGGAGAATAAATCGATGTATGATGTAACTGAGGTGTCTATACTATATAATAAACGTATATAGTATAGAGAGATGGGATAAACTAGTTAACATACATAATCTACATTTTCCAGAATTATTTTGTGTGGCAATGCTTGTGCTATTGAAGCTTAATGCTACACAAAACCTCAATCAGTGTGCTTCACTCACACATGAGCCATTTACAGTTGTAATGAAGACATATTTTCACCATTCTCAACGTTCAACCCTACCAACTTCCTGTAGTGACATGTTGGATGTAATCCTTATATTGTTCTTCCTTACTCATATGATACTTATAGTGACATGTTGGATAGAACCCCTATGTTGTTTTGTCTACTTTCCAGTTTTTACTCACACACACACCTAATTTTTGAGTTTTCTATGTATTTTATGCAACACATATGTACATTTGTATTATCATTTATAATAGTTATGTCATTTATTTACTATTATATTTGATAACATAAAATAACTTTTAAATACTTACACAAAAGTTAAGCTATATATGAATATGCTATATTAAATTATGCCAGTTGAGATCTTCTTGTGTTTCGTAGTAGTTTCATGTGTTTCTTCTACCAGAACATAACACATTCGCTCACCTTATATCATAAATTTGTGAACTATTACAACACACCTTGCTGGACTTCAACATCATCATAAAACGGCATGTATGTTTTCAAACCTTATGCACTTGCACCCAACATGTTATCAGAGCAAAACTGCAAAGAAGTATACATAGAATTAGAACGATATGGGTTAATCTTTTATTATATTATATAATGTATATTATATTATAGTTTTTAAATGGTATCATATCCTAACTAAAATTTATTTACCATTTTGTATATACTAGCATCCAATAATTGACATCCACCTAAGAGCACCATGTTTATCCTATGTTTCTTCTGACATCGAACAACATATTCTCGCAACAGATACAACCTATGTATGATAAATAATTTTACAAAACATATGGTGATATGTTGGGTTTGACTATTGTCGATACTATATAATGTATATTATAGTGTTTGTCATACGTTGGAATAACTGTATTTAAGTGTGTATATATTCGTCTATAGTAGTTTCCAACAATTTTGTAGCCTTTAATTTCATCAATTATATCATGTGTTTTTCTTTCTGTGGACTATACATTTTTGCAATTGTTATAGCTCATGTGTAATACATTTTCAATCTGGAGGTCTTGGGTGCCGTTTCAGACTATATTATATGTATGTTATATACTATAGTACAATTTGGCACAAGTTCTCTTACCCATAATTAAGTGTATATATATATATATATTTTTAGAACAGAATCCTGTAGAAACAAAAAAGAAAATCCAGCAATTTCGAGCACTTTATGATCACCAGTTCTATCATGTTTTTCTTTTGGAATCAGTATAGAACTTGTGTCATACTATACGATACTATACTGTACAACATACAGTACAGTCTGAAACGGTAACCATCCTTAATGATGCAACGTGTGTTCGTAGGAAAGTTATGATTTTAATTTGTTTCTGTTTTTTTCTTCATACATTGGTATTCTTTGTCTTGTGTATTTAAACATTAAACAAAATAGAGAACTATTAATATCCAGTAGAATGAATAAGACTCATACAAATATACACATGTGTTTTTGTTTATCGAGTTATCTCACGCGCTAAGAAGGAGAAAACGAGAAAAGGTAGGCTCTAATTGTCCCATCCATCTTCTGTTACTGTAGCATGTGTTATATTTTTCATTCCTTCATCTCTTATGAATATTCAAAAAATTCACCCAATAAAAAATGGTTTGGTTGTTGATTTATTCTGATAAGGTTCAATAGTGATTTATTACTCCAGCATAATAAATACTTTGGACTAACGAGACTCAAAGAAAATCTGACCGAAAGGATGTCATCTTTGTCTTTGATGAGTGTATTATCTGAAAATTTCTATAAAGAGCGAAATGTTGAACATGTTTCCAACACATCAAAAGTTGAATTGGAATATATAGGCACCCATAACTTTTAAGAAAATTAGTGTAAATCTTAATTAATTTTATGTGTGCACCAATCTAATCTATTAAACTGAAGTACGTTTTGTATTTAACCCTGAATTTTTCTAAATAATTATCATCTAATGCCATTGTCCTTATGCACTGTCGTTTTGTTACTTAATTCTCTCTGCCTAATTAATTTGCGTGTAATAGAGTGAACCTAAATTCACATGGTTTAGGTTGTTTTAAAAGAATCCACACGCAATAAGATGTTCTTCCCCAATTTCCGAATCAGACATATTCCAAAGACACAAAATACTATGGCGGATATGTTTACACGTGGTGCAAGAAGTTCTCCTTCAGCTATATTCTATGTCGATTCAACAACTCCGACTTGGATGTCCACACCGGAAAGTGTAGTTATTTAGAGTTACCATTGTTGTAAAAAAGGTTGTTTTCTAACTTTTAGATAGGCCCATTAGTTTACTTAAAATATATCTTAGCAAATTAATCCCCAAAACTTATGTAAATAAGGTTATTCTAGTGTATTAGTATATTAGATGCCCATTTATCAAGTTGTAAATTTTCTTTCTAATATTTTCTATTACTTCCTCCCTTTCACTTTCATTGTCGTTTTGGGTTTGTGCACACAAACTAAAAAAATATTTAGTTTTATATATTTTCTAGATAAAAATACTATTAAATGTACATCTAACCACATTTTAACAAATAAAAATAGAATAGCATATAAAATTAATAAGTTTTGCATTGAATTTTACAACGATACTTATTTGGAAACAAAATTTTTACTTTACAGCGATAACTAAATCGAAATGGAGGAAGTAATAGATTAGATGTAGCTTTGGTGCATTACACTAATATATATACCAAAATCGATTTATATTAGTTTTTTATTTATATTAGTTAAATTATATGAAACATAAAAATGGAGTTTCACCATTATGACAATTAATATTAGATATATTCTACATTTGTTTTTTCTATATATATTTATTAATAGATTAGATTACAATTTTTTTATAAAGTACATATATGTGTTTAAAGAGCTAAAAATTTGAAACATTAAATTACAACATATAAACAATCAAATGTAATTTATAGACATGTTATTAATAGATTAGATATGTAATAGTGACAAAATATAAATATGTAATATGAAATGTTATATACTATAAGATTATAATATATAAAATAATCTATTCATTTTTTGAAAAAATTACACCCATACTGATGTATTCATCTATTGACAAAAATTTACACCCGTGCAGACGCACGGGTATAACGCTAGTTAATATTAAAATTAAATCTAAATGAAAAAAAAACTAAATTCCAAAAACAATAGCTTATCCCAAAAAAATTAAAAAAAAAACTTCTAACTTCCAATTATATTTTTCATTTTCTTTTGCTAAACCTTTAACTCCTAACTACTAGTTTTAAGTATTAACGTGGCATGCAAAATTAAAGAAAATATATAAATTACCTATTTCTTTTGCTAGACCCTAACTACTAGTCAAAACTTAACCACCTATTCTATATCATGCATTTCTGATATCACATATACACTAATCAAACTTAACCACAAAATTTATATCGCGCATTGCTGATATCACAATTATTTAGAGAAGCAACAACTGAATTTGTCATAACCGAGAGTCAAAATGTACTATACTACAATCTTCCAAATTAATAGAATATTGTACACACTATACAACAACTGAATTTGTCACAAACGAGAGCCAAAAATGTACTATACTACAACCTTACAACTTAATTGAATGTACACACACTATACTAATGATGTAAATCTAGCTTTAGATTCTTTATGTTATGTTTTGAATACGTTTTTTGAGTTTTAGCAGGTTCCATCTACACTCTAGAACATTTTGAGGACTTAAGAGCTATTTGGAGCTTTGAGAGTTTCAATGATGAAAATATCAAGTTGGAAAACCAGATAAAGAGTTGGTGTCAATAGAACACTACACTTGGTGTTGGTTAACACCCCGTGAAAATCAAGCAACCGAAGTTTCTTTAGTGATGTTTCAACAAATTGAACTTTAGCCCATAAGTTTCTTGTATTTACATGATAGCCCATATATGTGTTTTAAATCTAAACTATGTTTTAAAGCCATTGTTTAAGCTTTATTTTAGAGAGCTTTGGAGAGAAAGATCAACACTCCTTATTAAATTGATGTAGATCTCCAATATTTTTATATTTATCTTTATACAATTTATTTAGACTTTGATTATGCTTTTTTATCATGCATGACTGAGTAAAATATTTGTTAGATTTTGGATTGCATAAGATTTATGATGAATTACTAAGTAAATATAATTGCTAGAGCTATCCAAATTATTTTTATCATCATTGATTGTTATTAGTATTTACTTTTAAAGTAATAACTAGAATCCGGATCATAGGAAAATTGATAGATTTAACAACATGATTGATTACTTCAAAATATATATATCTTTGATGAGCTAAATAACTATTCACAAAGTGATTTGGTTTATTGATTTAGCAAACTTATCAAGTTGTTCTTAATGTTTGTCTTAGTTACCTGAATTCACATAGAGATTTGGAATACTAAGATCTATACATGCATTGTTTCTTCAGCGAGCGCTGACTGATCTGATAATTGTGAAGTTCTTGAACTGTTCTTTATTAACCCATAGCTTTCTATTACTTCCAATTCTGAATTACATGTTTGATTTTTTTGGATGTAGTGTTTATTGTTTTGTTTAATGTTTTATTTACTTCTTTATACTATTGATCTAGTTTAGTGTGAAACTAAAGTCTATTGTGTGAAACATAGAGTCTTTGTGGATTTGATCCCTAAATAATACATCGCACTCTGAAATTGGAGAGTAGCTCAAAGGTAAATGTGAGTATATCAAATCTTGGGCCATTGTTTGGGACTCTGATCACTATTAAAAATTACGTGTACGATTTTGACTAGATTTTTATGTTTAGTTTACCTACTTTATTTTCTTTTGTTTCGGGTGCATGCATTGCAGTACCAGTTAAGCAAGGGAAATAGCCTTTAAATATCTTCAACCATGAGATCTGCACCTACAAGAAACGAGTGTCGAGCGATACCCCTCAAGCATTGAATGAAACCAATCAAAACCAAGTGTCTAATGACACCCTTATGGTAGTGATTGTTGGGCCCAAATATGGCTCGTTAGCTGAAATTAGCGAATCAGTTAAACCAAGTCTAATAATGGGCCGCGCGTGGGTTATCATCTCGAAGGAGAATGGAACTCACCTAAGGACGGAGGCTACTTCCAAGGATTTCGATAAAAGAGGTCACGAGAAAGAGGTCACGAGAAAAAGGTCACGAGAAAGAGGTTTGGCTTCTCTTGCAGGAACCTAATAAAACAGCCTAAGATACGAAGATAGAGGCCTATGATTCGGTCAAAAGGAAGCTGTTGCAAATCCCTCAGTTTACGGAGGGAATCTCGGAGACTAATCAGGAGAGGTTAGACGTGACATGAGGCTATTTAAAGGAGGAAGAAATGAAGAGAAGGGGATGGACGCTTTTCACATACTTTCACATACATTGTCATTCATAAATCGTTCAAGTGACTTCTTTGTATTCATTTCAATCATCTTTGTAACCCTTATTCTTCAAATACAATCTTGTTCATTCTTCAAGTTCTAACAGGATTTAGCCCACGATTGTCTTTTCCCCAATCTAAACCTAACCTAAACTAGAGAGTGAGTTTTACCCCTCACATTTTGGCGCCGTCTGTGGGGAACGAGATAATTGAAACCTTCTCTCCGTAACTTGAGAATGGATCCATCCAACCAGGCAACGAGCCCATCCATCCCTGATCCCGTGATCCAGATTGACGGCTCACCGAGCAGGAGAGACCCGGATCCCCGGAATCCGGAACCTCGATCCGCCGATCACTGATCCGAGCAACAGCCTCCGGCTAACTAACCCAAGATCTTCCAGTGGAAACAACTCGGCGGTTACACACCCCGAAAACCCTCAGCGTCAACCAGCTCCGAATCATTCGGAAGCTCAGCTATCCGAGATGCGTCGAATGATGGTGCAATTGGTAGAAAGAGCTCAGGATAACGAGCGCACGTTGCAGCAGCTAACTGCTCGACATCAACGGTTCGAGGAAGTGACTAGATCACTAACCAAGACAACTCATCTGTCACAACGCCAAGGATCGGGAGTCACCTTCCGAGACCGACTGACCGAATCCACCTTCCCTCGCGGACGCCTGGATTTTTCCCCAAACAGCACTGCTCGTGATGGGCAAGAGCCTGTTCTCCGGACACCTCATACTGGGACAACCCCAGTATTCAGTCCACCCCTAACCAGCGCAATGGGAAGTAACGTAGCGACGACAAGCTCAGTACCGAATAGGGTTCACGAACAGAGCACACGATTACCACCTCCGCCATCTATTTTCAGGTCCGGAGAAGGAATGTCTTTCCCTCCTAGGGGAAGAGCACCGGCTTCAGCTTACCAAAATGGGAGCGCGATCCCTAATCAAGACAGCCACCCGAGGACGGAAGCTGATCCTACAGCTCACCCCCCCCCCCGGTCACGCCCCTCAAGGTGGCTCTAGAGCTAGCGAGCGATTTAGCCCACCTAACGCCTGGGAGAACGACGACGCTCGACTCCATCAAGAATCTCCCCATCAGATTCATCACGACGACCCAACCGTCCTTCCCCTTGAAGGACCTGAGGCTATTCGCCGATACATGGAGCAAACTCACGCAGCTCTCCAAAATTTGAACGCTCAAGTACACAAAGCAACGAGCTCAGCTCCCGAAATCGAGAGCTTGATTGAGGAAACCAGTGGAACCCCATTCACAAACAAAATCGCTAGCTCTTACATAAGAGATACCCGAAAAATTAGGATCCCCGAATATTACGGGACCTCAGACCCTAAGGCTCATTTGAGAGCCTTCCGCTTAGCTATAGTGAAAGCTCACTTCACAAGAGAAGAATGCGAAGCAGGTTATTGCAGAACCTTTGCTGAGAACCTGGTCGGAACAGCTCTCGAATGGTTTTTAAGCCTCGAGCCAAACTCAATAGATAACTTCGACCAGCTCACCAACGCCTTCATGAAGCAATACTCAACCCATATCCTCAAGCAAGCTTCTGAGGCTGACCTATGGAAAATCAGGCAAGGAATGGGAGATTCGTTACGAATCTACATCGAGAAATTCAGAGCAGTCAGAACTAAGATCTCGAACCCCAACGATCAAGTTGCCATCGAAGCCCTTAGAAGAGGCCTCTGGTAAAATCAGAATTCTGGTCCGAGCTAACGCTTAACCCTCCCCCAACTATCGATGATGCTCTTCACAAAGCATCGAGATACATTACCTTGGAGGAGGAAACAGCTGCCCTGGATAAAATCCATAAGAAATCCCAGAATCACCCGAAAGGTGAAACCTCGGAAGCAAAATAATCCTCTAGAAAAGGGAGCTCCCGGAATAATCAAACCCAAGGAGAACATTCTTATGCTGTCGAGGAAGTCCAACAGGAAAAACCTGTTGCCGCGACAAGCAAAACCCCCTGGTCAAAAGACTATGATGAGAACAAACACTGCTCTTACCACGATCGAAAAGGGCATTCAACCGAGGAATACTGAGACCTCCAACGACAGTTGGCAGCTAAATTCGTAGCTGGGGAACTAAAGGACGTGGAACTCAAAAAACCACCTCCTTACCAGAAAAGAGGTCCCAGAGACACCTCTCCAAAACGTGAAAGATCACCTGAGAAGGAAACAGATTCGCCACCGCCAGCTCCCAAGAAAAGAGTTGACATGATTCTTGGGAAATTTCCCCAAGNGACCTCCAACGACAGTTGGCAGCTAAATTCGTAGCTGGGGAACTAAAGGACGTGGAACTCAAAAAACCACCTCCTTACCAGAAAAGAGGTCCCAGAGACACCTCTCCAAAACGTGAAAGATCACCTGAGAAGGAAACAGATTCGCCACCGCCAGCTCCCAAGAAAAGAGTTGACATGATTCTTGGGAAATTTCCCCAAGGGAAGAGTCTACAAATCGAGACCCTCCTAAGCAAACCACCGCCTCATTCGAGCCCCAGCTCGAGATTGGATTATATCCTCGGAGGCTCCGATATATGTCAAGACTCAGTTAATTCAATCAAGAGTCATGTGCGGAAGGCTGTTTCTAATGCTCAATCTAAGCCTCCCAATCCCGAATTTAACACCAAGATTTCTTTCTGGGAGAGCGAGACATCAGATCTCGACAGACCTCACGATGATGCCTTAATCGTCACCCTGAACATAGCAGGTTACGAGGTGCCTAAGCTGATGGTTGACACCGGAAGCTCGGTCGACCTTATCTTCTATAACGCCCTGAAAGGGATGGAAATAGATGACTATGAAATTATTGGTCAGAAAGCTAACCTTGTAGGCTTCTCTGAGGAAACAGTTACCTCCTTGGGAACCATCAAGCTCCCGGTCATAGCTGGAGGAATCATGAAAATGACCAATTTTGTGGTCATCGATAGGCCCTCTCCGTTTCATGCGATCCTAGGAAGACCCTGGATCCATAAGATGAAGGCAGTAGCCTCCACTTATCACCAATGCGTGAAATTTCCAACACCTGACGGAATAACCACCATACGAGGTAGTCAGAAGATCTCCAGGATCTGTTACTTGGGAGGATTCAGAATCCTCAAGGAATCACCCCAATAGCAATTACAGATCCAGGAAGGTCGAGAGATGCAACTAAATATTCGAGGTCCCCCTAGGAACCTAACCGAACGAGTTAGCATCGACGACTCTGATCCCGAGAAACAAGTGAACATCGGATCAGAGCTACCTCTCGAAACGAAAAATGAATTAATTGACTTCCTAAAAGGCAACGTCAAAACGTTTGCATGGACCACCAGCGACATGAGAGGTATAGACCCAAACGTCACCACTCACAAGCTCAATGTAGATCCTACTTTCAAACCGATTAAACAAAAACGCCGTATGCTAGGCCTCGAAAAAGCCCAAGCTGTCAACGACGAAGTAGATCGACTCACGAAAGCAGGGTCCATCCGAGAAGTACATTACCGCGATTGGCTAGCTAACCCCGTAGTAGTGAAAAAGAAAAACGGGAAGTGGAGGATCTGTGTAGATTTCACCGACCTAAACAAGGCTTTCCCTAAAGATAGCTTCCCGTTACCTCACATCCATTGCCTCGTTGAGGCGACGGCTGGCCATCAGCTCTTGTCCTTTATGGATGCCTTCTCGGGATATAATCAAATCATGATGAGTCCTGAAGATCAAGAAAAAACTGCATTCATAACCGAGCGCGGGACCTACTGTTACAAGGTAATGCCATTCGGATTAAAAAACGCGGGAGCTACCTACCAAAGGCTTGTGAACAAAATGTTCGCTGGACAGCTCGGAAAAACCATGGAGGTATACATTGACGATATGCTGGTTAAATCCTCAGCTGGGGAAAATCACATCTCCCACCTAAAAGAATGCNACTGCATTCATAACCGAGCGCGGGACCTACTGTTACAAGGTAATGCCATTCGGATTAAAAAACGCGGGAGCTACCTACCAAAGGCTTGTGAACAAAATGTTCGCTGGACAGCTCGGAAAAACCATGGAGGTATACATTGACGATATGCTGGTTAAATCCTCAGCTGGGGAAAATCACATCTCCCACCTAAAAGAATGCTATGATATCCTCAACAAATACGATATGAAACTAAACCCCGCAAAATGCACCTTTGGAGTGCCCTCGGGCGAATTCCTCGGTTACCTCGTCACCGAAAGAGGTATCGAAGCCAATCTGAAACAGATAGCGACCTTTTTGGAAATGCCGTCACCTAAGACAACCAGGGAGGTACAAAGACTGACCGGACGAATCGCAGCTTTGAATCGATTTATATCTAAGTCCACCGATAAATGCCTCCCGTTCTACAAACTTCTGAAAAATAATAAGAAGTTTCTGTGGGACGAGAAATGCGAGGAAGCTTTCAAACAACTGAAAGCTTACCTCTCCGAGTCTCCGATCCTATCTAAACCAGTAACAAGAGAACCCCTGTACCTATACCTCGCCGTGTCAACTGCTGCGGTTAGCGGCGTACTGGTACGAGAGGAGCAAAAACGAGCAAAGACCTGTCTATTACACAAACAAAAGTCTAATAGACGCCGAGACGAGATACCCTACCATGGAAAAGTTAGCTCTGGCAGTCGTAACAGCTGCCAGAAAACTACGACCTTACTTCCAATCACACTCGATCGTGGTAATGACCTCACAGCCAATACGCACGATTCTGCACAGCCCTAGCAAATCAAGACATCGAATATAGTCCCCGAGCAGCCATAAAAGCTCAGGTCCTCGCCGATTTCATCATCGAGCTATCGTCTGAACAACTAGATCCGAGAGCTGAAGCTCTGGAATGGAGCCTGTATGTCGACGGAGCCTCATCAAAACAAGGTTCCGGAATCGGTCTAAGGCTGACCTCGTCAGCCGGAGAAACCATCGAGCAATCCTACAGGCTCGGATTTAATGCTTCAAATAACGAGGCCGAATATGAAGCACTAATCGCAGGGTTAAGACTCGCCCTAAGCCTCGGAATCTGAGAGCTGAATGCCTACATCGACTCACAGCTGGTAGCTAGCCAGTTTCATGGGGAGTATGAAACAAGGGACGAAAGAATGGGGGCATACCCCGAAGTCGTACAAAGCCTCACTAAACAGTTCAGCAAATTCGAGCTAACGAGAATCCCACGAGGAGAGAACTCCTCAGCAGATGCGTTGGCTGCATTAGCGTCCACATCAGACCCCCTAGTAAAACGAATCATACCTGTAGAAGGAATCGAAAAACCAAGCATCGACATAGCTACCAAAGCTGAGATCGATAGCAAACCGAAAGAGAAAACAAAAGGTAGCTGCTCCGAATCAGCAGCAACCCAAGTCCTAACAACATTCTGGTTCCCAAAAACCAAAACTCGCAAATTCAAAAAGCACACCACTGGGGGCACGACCCAGCCTCCAAGCCCACTTGTCTTCAGAGTAAACACTCGCAGAACGAGATACTCCCCCGAACCTGAAACCTTAGCCGAAGACACGATCCGAACCCTGGAAGTTAACGATATTCCTCCAGAATTAGGTTCCAGGGGACCTGACCGAAGGATTACCCCTGGGGGCACGACCTCCGGCCGCAATAACATCCGGGAACCTGATCCAGCACAAGGACCTCATTCGTCCCTTCATGATAAAATCATAGGAAGAGAGGACTGGAGAATCCCAATCATGCAGTATATTTCGGAGGGCAAGGTCCCCCCCATAAATGGGAAGCTCGAAAACTCAAAGCAATAAGCACAAGATACTGCATAATGGAATCTATCCTTTATAAGCGAAGCGTATCGAGACCTTACCTGAGATGCGTCCATGGCCTCGACGCTATCAAACTCATGAAAGAAATGCATGACGGCTCCTGTGGAAACCACTCCGGTGGTAGAGCCTTAGCTATCCGAATCAAAAGGCAGAGCTATTTATGGCCCACCATTATCGCTGACTGTGAGGTCTACTCGTCCTCATGCGACAGATGCCAGAGGCACGCACCTTTTATACATCAACCATCAGAGAAGTTATCCTCGATATCCGCCCCATACCCATTCATGAGATGGTCCATGGATATCGTAGGACCACTAGTCGTATCAGGAACAGGAAGGCAGAAGCTACGCTTCCTCTTAGTCCTAACAGACTACTTCAAAAAATGGATAGAAGCTGAAGCCTTCTGTGAGGGATAAAACTCACTTCTTAATTTAGGTTAGGTTAAGGTTGGGGAGAAGACAATCGTGGGCTTAATCCCTTAAGAACTTAGAGAATGAATTCGAATTGTATTGATGTTTTAGTAAAGAAATGAATACAGAGATATTTGAGATTGATACAAAGAAAACACTTGAATGATCTACGAGTGATAATATATGTGTAAAATGTGTAAAAAGACGTCCATCCCTTTCTCTTTGTTCTTTCCTCCTTTAAATAGCCTTAGGTCACGTGTAACTTCCCCTGATCAGCCTCCGAGATTCTCTCCGTAAACTAAGGGATTTGCAACAGCTTCCTTTTGACCGAATCGTATGTCCCTATCTTCGTTTCCTAGGCTGTTTTGTTAGGTCCCTACGAAAGAATCCGGACCTCTTCTCCGTGACCTCTTTCTCGTGATCTCTTTCTCGTGACCTCTTTCTCGTGATCTCTTTCTCGTGACCTCTTTCTCGTGATCTCTTTGGGAGCAGCTTCCTTCCTTAGGTGAGCCGTATTCTTCTTTGAGGTGATAACCCATATTCGGCCCATTATTGGGCTTGGTTTGACTGGTTTGCTAACTTCAGCCGACGGGCCATATTTGGGCCCAACAGTTGCCCCCAGCTTTCGAGATAAGATGCTTTTCTCGGGAGCTAAACCTAGCCGCCGAATCTTTAATTTTTGTTAAGATAATGATTACTCGTGATCTTCTCTCGAGTATATCTCTTACTTGATCCGACGGTTGTAATTAGATCTAACGAAATCGATGGTCTAGTTTAAAAGAATTTTGAAATAATTATTCCCCGATTCTCGAGGCTTCGACGAGATATAAAGCTGCTCGCATTAATTTCAACTTCCCCACTCTCTCCACATCGCGATTCGGTTTCCCCAGGTAACTTCTTCTCGTTCCTTCTTTTTATTTTACTTCTTTACAGTTTTTTTTTATTTCTGTTCGTTAAGTCTTCGAGTTTCTTCCCTCGAACTTGTTATCTCCAGAGGTTTCGATCTATCTTGCTTGATCTTTCTTTTTCCCTCTTTTATCTCTCTTTACTTTCCCTCATCGTTTTCGATATGACCCGACCAAAGGAAGGTTCCGGAGAAACGGGAATCTCTACTTCAGGTGCTCAGCTTATGAAGGTGAAACAAGAAGTTGGTGAATCCATGAAGAGGACTGAGAGGAAGAAGAGGGCTAAGGATTCGATAGCCCAAAGAGTTTCCAAACGGACGAAAAGGACCGGAGGCTCTAGTGGGAGCGTACCTTCCGGGTCTCATCTGCCTTCTGTTTTGAGGAGCCAAGAGATCGTGAATCTTATGGTTCGAGCTCAGGGTCAGAAAGAATTGGCTAGAGCTTGTAAACCTGAAGAAACTCCCGAGATGGCTCCGGAGGGTTGGTTTTGTGTTCACGAGAACTACATTTCCAAGAGCCATCTTAGGTTTCCCCTTCCTGACCTGCTGTTAGATCTCTTAGATCATTATCGGCTAGCCCTTTCCCAACTTTGCCCCTCCGTCATTCGAGTGGTAAACAGTTTTATCACCAGGTCCAAAGAGGAGGGAGTTGCTACTGGGTTAAGTTCCTTAATGAGCCTGTTTTCAATAAAGGAGAGTGCTTCCAAGGATGGTGGTAGCGGGACTTACTACCTTGCTTGTCGTCCCAGGCTGGGTATTTTCAAATTTTCTAGTAGTGGTTCGATGACTGGAGAAGGAAGTACTTCTACGTCAAAATCGATCCTTTGACGGTCCCGGCGGGTCGTACACTTAGGGCTTCGTGGTCTGACGCGTCCGGTTAGGATCTGTTAGGAACGAGTTTGTTGATTTCTCATCGGTTATAGTCTAACGGATGCTTGTTTATATTTGCAGATATCGAAGACCCTGCTGAGCTCCCGAACAAGCTTACTAGAGCTCTTTTCCGAAAACTGCAGCAGACTCCTTGTACTTGGGCGTCGTACACCACTTCGCGAATCGGATCAGCCAGGTTTCCAGACCGATACCACGCTTCCTTCTTAGATCCCGTACCGGTTACAGATTTAGAAGGTAATATGTTTGTTCTTATGTCTTTGACATATACGAGTTCGTTTTAGGATTGCTGAATGCTAAAGTGAGTTTGGTAACGCAGTTTCCGAAGGTAATTCTGTAGTATCGATTTCGACGGAAGCTAGCACCTCTGGAACCGAGAAAACCAAATCAGACAAGATGCCTCTCCAACCATCATTCCGAACTATGGGTAGACCCTCGAAAGCTGCCAGTACCTCGCGAGGAAGCGAGAAGAACCAGGGAGGCTCCTTCCTTAGCTCTGTGAAGGAGGTCCTCGACGATGGAGTCTCCGTTCCAGCTAAGGATGCTGACATTATGGAGGCAGAGGTAGCTCAGGAGATGATTCCCCGTTCTACAGCTCAGGTCACGGAAATCGAGCCTCAGGTGGCTAAGGATCCTCCCGAGACTGAACCTCATAGGAGCAAGAGGTTATGTGCTGATCAAAGTGACAGACCTTCCAGGTCCTCCTCTTCTTCTTCGAGGGGAGGGACCGTTGGATGGAATTTTGCTCACTCGAAGCCTGGATCGATTCTTGATGACCCTTGGGGTTTAGCGACTTTAATGAGGCACATGAAGCAGACGAGATGTTCCCTTCCTCCAGTTAGCAGTCTAACTAACAAAGACGAGTTCATCGATATCGCTCATTACATGGGCCAGGTAAGAGTCTTTAGCCTCTCGTTATTGCTTTTTCTTAGATAGATATTTACTTGGCTGTTTATCTTTTGGTAGCTGGCTGGGGCTATTAACAAGGCTCAGCTAAAGTTTGAAGAGACGGTGAGTAACGCGCCTAATGCTGAAGAGTTAGCCCAGGTTACTGAGATGGTCAAAGTTACCAAGGTTGAGCGCGACCACGCCAGAGCACAGGTCTCGAGACTTCAATCCGAAGTTGGGAGGCTCGGTTTGAAGCCTGACACTCAGCAAGGGAAGATCGAGAGCATGGAAATTGACATCAGAGTGAAGAGCAGGAAGATTTCTGAGTTAGAGAGTGCTCGTAAGATTGCGGAGCAACACGTCCAAGATCTGATCATGTCGTCTCAAGTCAGCCAGAGGAACAAAGAGGCCGAAGTCAAGTTTGCTGTTAGGAGGGGAAAGAAAGAAGTCATTGATGCCTACAACAAGATCCTGACCTCTGTCAAAGAGAAGTTTTCCAAGAAGAAAGATGAGGTCGATCTTCAGATCTATGCTCAAGAGCTTCAAGCTAATACGGAGCTCTTGAAGGATTTGCTATCAAATGAGATTCAGAGCGCTGAAGAGGAGTATGACCGCTTGAAGTCTTTGATGCCGGAGGCTGTCGCTGCTGACGAGAAAGCTCAGGTCTCCGACTTCTCGATCAGCAAGCTTCCTCTTCCTCAGCTTTCAGAGAGCTCAGGTACTCTCGAGGTTAACACGTTCAATTCATCCTTTTCTGGAGAGTATGGTTCTAACTTAGGTTTGGTGGGTTCCTATCTAGCTCCAGTCGGTGTGGTCCCAGAAGGGAATGTTGGTGGGATGGACGAAGATGCCCGAGTTAAGGGCAGCGAGGCAATGGAAGAAGATCGTGAAGTTCAGAAGGTTTCTGAAGGTGGAGGTCAAGAGGATTGACGACTTGGTCTCCTTCCAAAGTACTTCCATGTTCTTAGGATGTCTGCCCTACGGGCCTTTTATTTATGTTGTTTCTTTTTAAAACTTATAGTCTGAGGAGGCTTTTAAACCTTTGCGATGTTAGGATTCCTTTTGAACCGTTAATGGCCTGAGGAGGCTTTTAAACCTTATCTCGTTTCTTGGTTTAATTCCTTGGTTGTTTAACTCGTCAGACTTCAAGTTCTTTAGCTGGATCTTAAAAGATTTTTTTAAAGATCCAAATCGTTTTAAATAAACTTTGTGTCTATTGGGAACAACTTATCTTGAATTCGAATTCTTTTGAATGCTCTCGAGTCTTAGAAACTTCGTTAGAGTTTCTAAGTTTTTAGATTCAGATTGGTCGTGACCTGACCTTATTTGAAGATCTTTAGACTTCGTGTGATGATCCGAATTTAGGTTCGGATCTGTTGCGATCTGTTTTCAGACAGTAGGATCAAGGTTCAGTGTGACCCGGATTCGGATAGCAGGCTTTTAAGACATCGAGTTCAGGTTCAACGTGACCTGATTCTAGATAGCAGGATTTCGAGACCTTAGGTTCAGGTTCAGCGTGACCTGATTTTAGATAGTAGGATTTTAAGACTTTAGGTTCAGGTTCAGCGTGACCTGATTTTAGATAGTAGGATTTTAAGACCTTGAGTTCAGGTTCAGCGTGACCTGATAGTAGGATTTTAAGACCTTAGGTTCAGGTTCAGCGTGACCTGATTTTAGATAGTAGGATTTTAAGACCTTAGGTTCAGGTTCGGCGTGACCTGATTTTAGATAGTAGGATTTTAAGACCTTAGGTTCAGGTTCAGCGTGACCTGATTTTAGATAGTAGGATTTTAAGACCTTAGGTTCAGGTTCGGCGTGACCTGATTTTAGATAGTAGGATTTTAAGACCTTAGGTTCAGGTTCAGCGTGACCTGATTTTAGATAGTAGGATTTTAAGACCTTAAGTTCAGGTTCAGCGTGACCTGATTTTAGATAGTAGGATTTTAAGACCTTAAGTTCAGGTTCGGCGTGACCTGATTTTAGATAGTAAAAACATGAGACGATTGAATGTGAATGTTTTTATTATAACTTTGATGGTACATAATCACAGAGCTAATAGCTTGAGCTAGGTGTTCTGAAAACGTGCCCCCTTTGAGTGTGAAGATGGATGTGTTAAGGTGAGATTGGGGCTGCACTCATAACGGAGTTGCCTACATACCCATTCAAGGGATCAAGCCAGACGTAGTTCAATGAATTTTAGGTACCTAATGGTAGTATCTTTTGAGATTCATGGCATTCCATGATCGGATTTCGGGTACCCCGGTTTGTACCTTCATGAGCCTGTAAACGCCTGGACGTATCACATGGATGATTCGGTAGGGGCCTTCCCAATTGGTTCCTAGCTTTCCAGCGTTTGGCTCTTTGGTGTGGTTAAAAACTTTCCTGAGTACCAGGTCACCTACAACGAATTGCCGGGACCTGACCTTGGAATTGTAATGTCGGGACATTGCTTGTTGGTAATTTTGAATGCGGAGCAAGGCTTGATCCCGTCGTTCCTCGATGAGGTCGAGGTGATCAGATAGGAGCTGATTGTTAGCTTCGAGATTTGTCGTGCAGAGCTCTCGGCGGAGGCTCCCTGTGACAGTTTCGGCTGGGACGACGGCTTCCATCCCGTAGGCTAGGGAGAAGGGGGTTTCTTCTGTAGCTCTTCGTGGGGTGGTTCGGCAAGCCCAGAGTACTTCGGGTAGCCTTTCGGACCACGAACTCTTGTCGATTCCAAGGCGTTTCTTGAGGTTTGCTAATACTGACTTATTAGCAGCCTCCGCCTGGCCGTTTCCTTGAGGGTATCGTGGTGTTGACATGGTGAGGCGAATTTTCCACTTGTCGCAGAAGTCTTTAAAGTCGTTGGATATGAACTGTGATCCGTTATCGGTTACGATTTCGTATNTCGACCTTAGTTACCTGTTGGAAAGCTTCAGCTTCAATCCATTTCGTGAAGTAGTCTGTTAGGACTAGTAGGAAGCGTAGCTTTTGCCTTCCTGTTCCAGATACGACTAGTGGTCCTACGATATCCATGGACCATCTCATGAATGGGTATGGGGCGGATATCGAGGACAATTTCTCCGATGGCTGATGTATAAAAGGTGTGTGTCTCTGGCACCTGTCGCATGAGAACGAGTAGGTCTCGCAATCAGCGATAATGGTAGGCCAGAAATAGCCATGCCTCTTGATTCGGATAGCTAAAGCTCTGCCACCTGAATGGTTTCTGCAGGAGCCGTCGTGCATTTCTTTCATGAGTTTGATGGCGTCGAGGCCGTGGACGCATCTTAGGTAAGGTCCCGATACGCTTCGTTTATAAAGGATAGATTCCATTATGCAGTATCTTGCACTTATTGCTTTAAGTTTTCGAGCTTCCCATTTATGGGGGGGGAACCTTGCCCTCCGAAATATACTGCATGATTGGAATTCTCCAGTCCTCTCTTCCCAAGATTTTCTCGTGGAGGGAGGGGGGAGGTCCCGGCGCGGGGTCAGGCTCTCGGTTGTTGTTGCGTCCGGAGGTTGTTCCCCTGGGGATGTTCCTTCTGTTAGGTTCGTCGGAACCTAGATCTGGAGGGACGTCTCCAGGTGTGTTATTTATTTCCGGGGCTGGGATTGTATCCTCGGTTGGAGTTTCGGGCTCGGGGGAATACCTTGTTCTGCGAGTGCTTACTCTCAGGACGAGTGAGCTCGAAGGCTGGGCTATGCCCCCGGAGGTGTGCTTTCGGGATTTGCGGGCTTTTGTTTTTGGGAACCAGAATGTGGTTAGGACTTGGGTTGCCGCTGATTCAGAGCAGCTACCTTCTGTTTGCTCTTTCGGTTTGCTATCGATCTCAGCTTTGGTAGCTATATCAATGCTAGGTCTTTCAATTCCTTCTACGGGTATGATTCGTTTTACCAGAGGATCTGACGTGGAAGCCAACGCAGCTAACGCGTCTGCTGAGGAGTTCTCTCCCCGTGGGATTCTCGTTAGCTCGAATTTAGTGAACTGTTTAGTGAGGCTTTGTACCACTTCGAGGTATGCCCCCATTCTTTCGTCCCTGGTTTCATACTCGCCGTGGAACTGGCTAGCTACCAGCTGTGAGTCACTGTAGGCGTTTAGCTCTCGGATTCCGAGGCTTAGGGCGAGTCTTAGCCCTTCGATTAGTGCTTCATATTCGGCTTCGTTGTTTGAAGAATTGAAGCCGAGCCTGTAGGACTGTTCGATGGTCTCTCCGGCTGACGAGGTCAGCCTTAGGCCAATTCCGGAACCTTGTTTTGATGAGGCTCCGTCGACGTATAGGCTCCATTCCGGAGCTTCGGCTCTTGGATCTAGCTGTTCAGATGATAGCTCAATGATGAAATCAGCGAGGACCTGAGCTTTTATGGCAGCTCGGGGTCTATATTCGATGTCGTATTCGCTGAGCTCTATGGCCCATTTGGCCAATCGTCCTGACTGGCTAGGGCTATGCAGGATCGTGCGTATTGGCTGTGAGGTCANTCGGCTCTTGGATCTAGCTGTTCAGATGATAGCTCAATGATGAAATCAGCGAGGACCTGAGCTTTTATGGCAGCTCGGGGTCTATATTCGATGTCGTATTCGCTGAGCTCTATGGCCCATTTGGCCAATCGTCCTGACTGGCTAGGGCTATGCAGGATCGTGCGTATTGGCTGTGAGGTCATTACCACGATCGAGTGTGCTTGGAAGTAAGGTCGTAGTTTCCTGGCGGCTGTCACGACTGCCAGGGCTAACTTTTCCATGGTAGGATATCTGGTTTCGGCGTCTATTAAGCTTTTGCTCGTGTAATAGACAGGTCTTTGCTCATTTTGCTCCTCTCGTACCAGTACACCGCTAACCGCCGCAGTTGACACTACGAGGTATAGGTACAGGGGTTCTCCTGTTACTGGTTTAGATAGGATCGGAGGCTCTGAGAGATAAGCTTTTAATTGTTTGAAGGCTTCCTCGCATTTCTCATCCCACAAGAACTTCTTATTATTTTTTAGAAGTTTGTAGAATGGGAGGCATTTGTCAGTGGATTTGGATATAAATCGGTTTAAGGCGGCGATTCGTCCAGTCAGTCTTTGTACCTCCCTGGTTGTCTTAGGTGACGGCATTTCTAGGAAGGTCGCTATCTGTTTCGGGTTGGCTTCGATACCTCTCTCGGTTACGAGGTAGCCGAGGAATTCGCATGAGGGCACTCCAAAGGTGCATTTTGCGGGGTTTAGTTTCATATCGTATTTGTTGAGGATATCGAAGCATTCTTTTAGGTGGGAGATGTGGTTTTCCCCAGCTGAGGATTTAACCAGCATATCGTCAATATACACCTCCATGGTTTTCCCGAGCTGTCCGGCAAACATTTTGTTCACGAGCCTCTGGTAGGTAGCTCCTGCGTTTTTTAGTCCGAATGGCATTACCTTGTAGCAGTAGGTCCGCGCTCGCTTATAAATGCGGTTTTTTCTTGATCTTCAGGATTCATCATGATTTGATTATATCCACAGAAGGCATCCATAAAAGACAGGAGCTGGTGCCCAGCTGTTGCCTCCACGAGGCGATCGATGTGAGGTAGCGGGAAGCTGTCTTTAGGACAGGCCTTGTTTAGGTCGGTGAAGTCTACGCAGATTCTCCACTTCCCGTTTTTCTTTTTCACTACTACGGGGTTAGCTAGCCAATCGGGGTAGTGTACTTCACGGATGGACCCTGCCTTCGTGAGTCGATCTACTTCGTCGTTGACAACTTGGGCTTTTTCGAGGCCTAGCTTACGGCGTTTTTGTTTGATCGGTTTGAAAGTAGGATCTACGTTGAGCTTGTGAGTGGTGACGTTTGGGTCTATACCTCTCATGTCGCTGGTAGTCCATGCAAATGTTTTGACGTTGCTTTTCAGGAAGTCAATTAATTCTTTTTTCGTTTCGAGAGGTAGTTCTGATCCGATATTTACTTGTTTCTCGGGATCAGAGTCGTCGATGCTAACTCGTTCGGTTAGGTTCCTAGGGGGACCTCGAATATTTTGTTGCATCTCTCGACCTTCCTGGATCTGTAATTGCTATTGAGGTGATTCCTTGAGGATTCCGAATCCCCCCAAGTAACAGATCCTGGAGATCTTCTNCATCTCTCGACCTTCCTGGATCTGTAATTGCTATTGAGGTGATTCCTTGAGGATTCCGAATCCCCCCAAGTAACAGATCCTGGAGATCTTCTGGCTACCTCGTACAGTGGTTATTCCGTCTGGTGTCGGAAATTTCACGCATTGGTGATAGGTGGAGGCTACTGCCTTCATCTTGTGGATCCAAGGTCTTCCCAGGATCTCATGAAATGGAGAAGGTCTGTCGATGACTACAAAATTGGTCATTTTCATGATTCCTCCAGCTATAACCGGGAGCTTGATGGTTCCCAAGGAGGTAACTGTTTCCCCGGAGAAACCCACAAGGTTAGCTTTCTGACCGATAATTTCATAGTCGTCTATTTCCATCCCTTTCAGGGCATTATAGAAGATCAGATCGACCGAGCTTCCGGTATCAACCATCAGCTTAGGTACCTCGTAACCTGCTATGTTCAGGGTGACGATTAAAGCGTCATCGTGAGGTCTGTCGAGGTCTGACGTCTCGCTCTCCCAGAAACAGATCTTGGTTTAGGTTTCGGGACTGGGAGGCTTAGATTGGGCTTTAGAAACAGCCTTCCGCACATGGCTCTTGATCAAGTTAACTGAGTCTTGACATATATCGGAGCCTCCGAGGATATAATCCACTCTTGAGCTAGGGCTCAATTGAGGTGGGGGTTTGCTTAGGAGGGTCTCGATTTGTAGACTCTTCCCTTGGGGAAATTTCCCAAGAATCATGTCAACTCTTTTCTTGGGAGCCGGCGGCGGCGAATCTGTTTCCTTTTCAGGAGACCTTTCACGTTTTGGTGAGGTGTCTCTGGGACCTCTTTTCTGGTAAGGAGGTGGCTTCTTTAGTTCCACGTCCTTTAGTTCGCCAGCTACGAATTTAGCTGCCAATTGTCGTTGGAGGTCCGAGCACTCTTCGGTTGAGTGCCCTTTTCGATCGTGATAAGAGCAGTGTTTGTTCTCATCGTAGCCTTTTGTCCAGGGGGTTTTGCCTGTCGCAGCAACAGGTTTTTCCTGTTGGACTTCGTCGACAGCATACGAGTGTTCTCCCTGGGTTTGATGGTTTCGGGAGCTGCCTTTCCTAGAGGGTCCTTTCGTTTCCGAGGTNGTTTTTCCTGTTGGACTTCGTCGACAGCATACGAGTGTTCTCCCTGGGTTTGATGGTTTCGGGAGCTGCCTTTCCTAGAGGGTCCTTTCGTTTCCGAGGTTTCACCTTTCGGATGACTCTGGGATTTCTTATGGATTTTATCCAGTGCAGCTGTTTCTTCCTCCAAGGTAATGTATCTCGATGCTTTGTGAAGAGCATCATCGATAGTTGGAGGAGGGTTAAGTGTTAGGTCGGACCAGAATTCTGATTTATACCAGAGGCCTCTTCTAAGGGCTTCGATGGCCACTTGATCGTTGGGGTTTGAGAGCTTAGTTCTAACTGCTCTGAACTTCTCGATGTAGATTCGTAGCGAATCCCCCATTCCTTGCCTGATCTTTCAGAGGTCGGCCTCGGAGGCTTGCTTAAGGATATGGGTCGAGTATTGTTTCATGAAGGCGTTAGTGAGCTGATCGAAGTTATCGATTGAATTTGGTTCGAGGCTCGAAAACCATTCGAGAGCTGTTCCGACCAGGTTCTCAGCAAACGTCCTGCAATAACCTGCTTCGCATTCTTCTCTTGTGAAATGTGCTTTCACTATAGCTAAGCGGAAGGCTCTCAAATGAGCCTTGGGGTCCGAGGTCCCGTCATATTCGGGGATTCTAATTTTTCGGGTATCTCTTATGTAAGAGCTAGAGATTTTATCTGTGAATGGGGTTCCACGGGTTTCCTCAATCAGGCTCTCGATTTCGGGAGCTGAGGTTGTTGCTTTATGCACTTGAGCGTTCAGCTTCTGGAGGGCTGCGTGAGTTTGCTCCATGTATCGGCGAATAGCCTCAGGTCCCTCTAGAGGAAGGACAGTTGGGTCTTCGCGAGGAATCTGATGAGAAGATTCTTGATAGAGTCGAGTGTTGCCGTTGTCCCAAGCGTTAGGTGGACTAAATCGCTCGTTAGCTCTAGAGCCACTTTGAGGGACGTGACCTGGGGGGTGAGCTGTGGGATCAGCTTCCGTCCTCGGGTTGTCTCGATTAGGGGTCGCGCTTCCATTTTGGTAAGCAGAAGTCGGTGCCCTGCCTCTAGGAGGGGGAGACATTCCTTCTCCGGACCTAAAAATAGGTGGCGGAGGTGGCAATCGGGTGCTGTGTTCGAGAACCCTATTGGGTGCTGAGCTAGTCGTCGCTATGTTACTTCCCATAGCACTAGTTATAGGTGGACTAAATACTGGGGTTGTCCTGGTATGAGGTGTCCGGAGAACAGGCTCTTGCCCATTATGAGCAATGCGATCTCGAAAGGCGATTCCTGAGCCTTGACGTTGTGACGGATGAGTTGTCTCGGTTAGAGATCTAGTCACCTGTTCGAACCGTTGTTGCCGGGCAGTAAGCTGTTGTAAGGTACGCTCATTATCCTGAGCTCTTTCTACCAACTGCACCATCATTCGGCGCATTTCGGATAGCTGAGCTTCCGAATGATGCGGAGTGTGTTGGCGTTGAGGGTTTTCAGGGAGCGTAGCCCCGGTGTTGTTTCCACTGGAAGACCTTGGGTTAGCTATCCCAGTTCGGTTCGGTTGAGCATTAGCCGGAGGCTGTTGCTCGGATCGAAGGTCAGCGGATTGAGGTTCCGGATCCTGAGGGTCCGGGTCTCTTCTGTTCGGTGATCCGTCGATCTGGATCACGGGATCCGGGATGGATGGATTCGTTGCCTGGTTGGAAGGATCCATTCTCAAGTTTTGGAGTGAAGGATTCAATTATCTCGTCCCCACAGACGGCGCCAAAATGTGAGGGATAAAACTCACTTCTTAATTTAGGTTAGGTTAAGGTTGGGGAGAAGACAATCGTGGGCTGAATCCCTTAAGAACTTAGAGAATGAATTCGAATTGTATTGATGTTTTAGTAAGGAAATGAATACAGAGATATTTAAGATTGATACAAAGAAAACACTTGAATGATCTACGAGTGATAATATATGTGTAAAATGTGTAAAAAGACGTCCATCCCTTTCTCTTTGTTCTTTCCTCCTTTAAATAGCCTTAGGTCACGTGTAACTTCCCCTGATCAGCCTCCGAGATTCTCTCCGTAAACTAAGGGATTTGCAACAGCTTCCCTTTGACCGAATCGTATGTCCCTATCTTCGTTTCCTAGGCTGTTTTGTTAGGTCCCTACGAAAGAATCCGGACCTCTTCTCTGTGACCTCTTTCTCGTGATCTCTTTCTCGTGACCTCTTTCTCGTGATCTCTTTCTCGTGACCTCTTTCTCGTGATCTCTTTCTCGTGACCTCTTTCTCGTGATCTCTTTGGGAGCAGCTTCCTTCCTTAGGTGAGCCGTATTCTTCTTTGAGGTGATAACCCATATTCGGCCCATTATTGGGCTTGGTTTAACTGGTTTGCTAACTTCAGCCGACGGGCCATATTTGGGCCCAACACCTTCCAACAGGTAACTAAAGTCGAAACCGAACGACTCGAATGGAGAGACATCATTTGCCGCCACGGCGTCCCATACAAAATCGTAACCGATAATGGATCGCAATTCATATCTAACGATTTCAAAGACTTCTGCGACAAGTGGAAAATTCGCCTCACCATGTCAACACCACGATACCCTCAGGGAAATGGCCAAGCGGAGGCTGCTAATAAGTCGGTATTAGCAAACCTCAAGAAACGCCTTGGAATCGATAAAATTTTGTGGTCCGAAAGGTTACCCGAAGTGCTCTGGGCATGCCGAACCACCCCACGAAGAGCCACGGAAGAAACCCCTTTCTCTCTAGCCTACGGGATGGAAGCCGTCGTCCCAGCCGAAACCGTCACAGGGAGCCTCCGCCGAGAGCTCTGTACGACAAATCTCGAAGCTAACAATCAGCTCTTATCAGATCACCTCGACCTCATCGAGGAACGACGGGATCAAGCCTTGCTCCGCATCCAAAACTATCAGCAAGCAATGGCTCGACATTACAATTCCAAGGTCAGGTCCCGGCAATTCGCTGTAGGGGACCTGGTACTCAGGAAAGTTTTTAACCATACCAAAGAGCCTAACGCCGGAAAACAGCGGACCAATTGGGAAGGTCCCTACCAAATCATCCACGTGATACGACCAGGTGTTTACAGGCTTATGAAGGTACGAACCGGGGTACCCGAAATCCGATCGTGGAATGCAATGAATCTCAAAAAATACTATCATTAGGTACCTAAAATCCACCGAACTACGTCTGGCTTGATCCCTTGACTGGGTACGTAGGCAGCTCCGTCATGAGTGCAGCCCCAACCTCATCTATACACACTCATCTTTACATCCAAAGGGGGCATGTGTTCAGAACACCCAGCTCAAGCTATTAGTTCCATGATTATTATGTATTCCATCAAAGTTATCAATAAAAACACCTACATTCAAGCCATCTCATGTTTCTATCAAACAAGTAAAATCAGGTCCCGGCAAACCCGGACCTAAGGTCTTAAAATCCTACTAACAAAACCAGGTCCCGGCAAATCCGGACCTAAGGTCTTAAAATCCTACTAACAAAATCAGGTCCCGGCAAACCCGGACCTAAGGTCTTAAAACCCTACAAATAAATCCAGGTCACGATGAACCTGAACCTGAGGTCTTAAAATCCTTCAAATAAATCCAGGTCACGATGAACCTGAACCTAAGGTCTTAAAATCCTACTAACAAAATCAGGTTCTGGCAAACCCGGACCTAAGGTCTTAAAAACCTACAAATAAAATCAGGTCCCGGCAAACCCTGACCTAAGGTCTTAAAATCCTTCAAATAAATCCAGGTCACGATGAACCTGAACCTGAGGTCTTAAAATCCTCCAAATAAATCCAAGTCACGGTGAACCCGAACCTAAGGTCTTAAAATCCTGCGAACAAATCTAGGTCCCTGCGAATCGAGACCTAAGGTCTCAAAATCCTCCGAACATGATCAGGTTGCGACGAACCCGAACCTAAATTCGGGTCACCACGAATCTGAACACAAGGCCTTAAATCCTTCAAATGAGCTCAGGTCCCTACGAACCTGAGCCTAAAAACTCAAAAACTCTAGTAAGTTCCGAAGACTTGAAAATATTTAAACGAATTCAGATCTACGTCAAGCTATCCTTAATGGCCTCAAAGGCTACTTAAAAGGATTTGGATCCCTAAAAGATTTTGGTCCAGTCATGGAACTCAGTTCCGATAATCTAAACGACCAACCGTAACTCGAATCTAAGTAAAATAAACCAAAAACAGGTTAAATAACTTGAAACAAAGATTAAAACCGAGAAATCCTAACATAACAAAGGTTTAAAAGCCTCATCAGGCTATAAGTCTTAAAAACATAACTAAAAAGCCCGTAGGGCAGACATCCTAGAAACATGGGAAATACTCTGGAAGGAGACCAGGTCTTTAACCCTCTTGACCTCCACCTTCAGAAACCTTCTGAACTTCACGGTCTTCCTCCATTGCCTCACTGTCCTTAACTGGGGCACCTTCATCCATCTCATCATCGATTCCTTCTGGGACCACACCAACTGAGGCTAAATCGGAACCCACCAAACCTAAGTTAGAACCATATCCTCCAGAAAAGGATGGATTGAACAAGGTAACTTCAAAAGTACCTGAGCTCTCGGAGAGTTGAGGAAGAGGAAGCTTACTGACTGAGAAGTCGGAAACCTGAGCTTTCTCGTAAGCGGCAACTGCTTCAGGCATCAAAACCATCAAACGGTTGTACTCCTCCTCAGCACTTTGAATCTCATTTGCCAGCAGATCTTTCAAAAGCTTAGTGTTAGCTTGGAGCTCTTGGGCATAGATTTGGAGATCAACCTCGTCCTTCTTCTTGGAGAACTTATCTTTAACCGAGATAAGGATCTTGTTATAAGCATCGATCACCTCTTTCTTTCCCTTCCTAACGGTCAGTTTGACTTCAGCCTCCTTATTCTTCTTACTGACTTGAGATGAGGTGATCAATTCCTGAACTTGTTGCTCAGCGACCCTCCGAGCACCATCTAGCTCAGTAACTCTCCTGCTCTTCACTTTGATGTCAATCTCCAAGCTCTCGATCTTACCCTGTTGAGCGTCAGACTTCAAGCCAAGCCTCTCGACTTCGGATCGGAGTGCTGTAACCTGAGCTCTAGCTTGGTCACGCTCAATCTTGGTAGTCTTCACCATCTTGGTAACCTGGGCAAGCTCCTCGGCATTAGGAGCACCACTCACCGTTTCTTCTAACCTTAGCTGAGCCTTATTAATAGCTCCAGCCAACTACAGACAAAACAGACAATTAAATAAATGTCCATCCGAGAAAAAGCAGCAAAAGGAGGATAAAAACCCTTACCTGACCCATGTAGTGAGCAATCTCGATAAACTCATCCCTGTTAGTCAAATTTCTAACCGGAGGAAGAGAGCACCCGGACTGCTTCATGTGCCTTATCAGCGTCGCTAAGCCCCAAGGGTCATCAAGAATGGATCCAGGCTTCGAGTGGGCGAAATTCCATCCAATGGTCCCTCCCCTCGAGGAAGAAGAGGAGGACCTGGATGGTCTGTCACCTTGATCGGCACGTAACCTCTTATTCCTAGGAGGTTCAGTCTCGGAAGGATCCTTGGTCACCTGAGGATCGACTTCCGTAACCTGAGCTGCAGAACGGGGAACTATCTCCTGACCTCCCTTGGCTTCCATAATATCAGCATCCCTAACTGGAACGGAAGCTCCATCATCGAGGACCTCTTTCACAGAGCTGAGGAAAGATCCCCCCTGATTCTTCTCGCTTCCTCGTGAGGTGCCGACAGTTTTCACTGGTCTACCCCTGGATCGGAATGATGGTTGGATAGGCATCTTGACCGACTGAGTTTTCTCAGTTCCGGATGTACTAGCTTCCGTCGAGATCGACACTACCGTATTACCCTCAGAAACTGCATTTATGAATTTCTTTAACAATCAAACATCTTGACAAACGAACTCATATGTACAAAAAGGATTAGCATATTACCTTCTAACTCCACAATAGGGATCGGATTAAGAAAGAAGCATGATATCGATCTGGAAACCTGGCCGCACCTATTCGAGAGGTAGTGTACGACGCCCAGGTACACGGAGTTTGCTGTAGCCTTCGAAAGAGAGCCCTGGTAAGCTTGCCAGTGAGCGTAGGAGGATCTTCAATATCTGTAAACGATACAAGGCATACATCAGGTTACTATGAATAGAAGTATATGAATGCAATCCTAATAATCCTAACCAGAACCATCAGACCAAACGGTCCTTAGGGCACGACCCACAGGAACCGTTGAAGGGTCAATCTTCACATAGAAATACTTCTTCCGCCAATCGTCATCGCTGCTGGAAAAGTTAAAGATACCCAATCTGGGACGACTCGCAAGATAGTAGGTCCCGCTATCTCCTTCTTTCGAAGCACTCTCCATTATCGAGAAGAGGCTCATCAAATCGTTAATCCCAACAGCGACTCCTTCCTCTTTGGACCTAGTAAGGAAACCGTTTATCACCCTGATAACGGAAGGACAAAGCTGGGGAAGGGCTAGTTGGTAATGATCGAGGAGATCTAGTAGAAGGTCAAGGAGAGGGAACCTAAGATGACTCTTAGATATGTACTTCTCGTTAACACAGAACCAGCCTTCTGGGGTCGTCTCGGGGGTTTCGTGATCTTCACAAGCCCTATCTAACTCCTTACGACCCAGAGCCTGGACCATAAGGTTAACTACCTCTTGACTCCTCAACGCCGAAGGTGAGTGGGATCCGGAGGGTAGATTCTCACCAGAGCCACCGGTCTTTTTGGTTCGTGTTGGGGTCAAAATCGGTACGACGGAATCAATAGCCAAAATTCCCCGCAAACGCGTAAACGCAATAGTTTTATGAATCTCGAGAATCATTTTATAAAACTAGAGAATCGTTTTATAAAACTCGAGAATCGTTTTATAAAACTTGAGAATCGTTTTATAAAACTCGAGAGATCGTTTTATAAAACTCGAAGATCGTTTTTTAAAACTCGAGAGATCATTTTATAAAACTCGAGGATCGTTTTATAAAACTCGAAGATGGTTTTATAAAACTCGAGAGATCATTTTATAAAACTCGAGAATCGTTTTATGAAACTCGAGAGATCGTTTTATAAAACTCGAAGATCGTTTTATAAAACTCGAGAGATCGTTTTATAAAACTCGAGAGATCGTTTTATAAAACTCGAGAGATCATTTTATAAAACTCGAGAGATCGTTTTATAAAACTCGAAGATCGTTTTATAAAACTCGAAGATCGTTTTATAAAACGCGAGAGATCGTTTTATAAAACTCGAGAGATCGTTTTATAAAACTCGAAGATCGTTTTATAAAACTCGAAGATCGTTTTATAAAACTCGAAGATCGTTTTATAAAACTCGAGAACTCGTTTTGC